>BQXS01012435.1:8346-18430 GCA_024181965.1 Aduncisulcus paluster
GCTCCCCTTGGGATACAGGTCATCAAAGTCAGTATTCCTTCCAGAAGCGTAGAATCTACCCGAAGGCGTCACATATGGTTCTGGTTTAGCTGGACTTTCGAGTCTCGAGTTGGAGGGGGAGAGCAAAGAGGAGTTAAAGGCCAAGTGAGGAATCGAGAAATCGCTTGGGAAGGAAATAGTTGGACGAATGGGCTTGATTTGTTTCACGAAAGGTGAAGGATCCTGTTCCTTTTCGCGCCCAAGATCGTCCACATGGATTTTAATAGAATCAGATAACTCAGCCCTCTGTGAGGAAGACCCATCATCCGGACTATCGCTTCCTATCAGCTCTGCCTCCTTCTCCTGGTCATCGCTAGCTTTATCTTCTCCCTTATCGCTGTGGATATGCTCTACTTCTTTCCCAAAATCAGCCTCGAAGCTACGACGTGCAAGAGATGAGGGAATATTGAACACAGATGATAATCCTTGACTTGTGGGGGATAAGTCTGTCAGACTAGTAGTAGGTTGGTATGAATGGATCGTGTTACCAGATTTAACGTCAGTTGTGGTAATAGCGAATCCAACACTCTTTTTTTCGCGAGCACTCTGACTTCTCTTGTGACTTGGGCTCCCACTGAGAATTCCCTTGTGAAGATCTTGGATCGAAGAACTCTGAACAATTTGACGGGGAATAACACCACGTAACGATCCTTTTGTGAAGTCCTCTTCTCCTTGTCCTGTTGATTCCTCTTCTTCCTCTTCTTCACCTTCTTCCTCTTCTTCAGAATCTGATTCTTCATTTGACTCAGACTCAGAGGAATCCTCCTCTTCGGACGAATCATCTTCGCTTGAGCTTTCTCTTCTTCTTCTTCGATTTCTTCTTATTATTCTTCTTCTTCTGATTATTCTTTCCTTTCTTATTCTTTTTGGCAGTTTCTTTCTTCTCTTGTTGCTCTTGGAGTCTTTTATCTTTTCTTCTTGACCACCAACTCTGTTTTGAGAGATCGAGGAAAGGATCATTCTCATCGTGGCTGAGAACAAACTTAAGCCTGCTAATAAAGGACTTGTTGCACAGAACAACCTTCAGGAAGACAACGCCTGACCACACAACACCCGTGATGCTTGGAATGATGAAATACAAGGCAATGTATGTCGAGGAGTTGTCTGAATACACTCCAAGAAGAGTATTGGAGGCAGAGGAGGAGGTGGAATGTTTGATATCGCCAATACAACAGATAGAAGCAAGTCCAATGCCGATCAGAGTGGACAAGAGGAAAGTAGTGGACACAGTGGCGAATAAGGAGAAGTGAGGGGTGGAGATGGTATAATAAAGGGTCACACAACACATCGATACGACAAATATAGCAATTATAACAACACCATTCATATTATTCAGAACATGAGTGAGAAAACAAAATAATATTATAGTGATGGTACAAATAACATCAAAACGACCATTCTTCCGGGAGTAAGTAAAATAATGGGACATTTTCCACATAAAGGCCCCAACTCCAACAGTTTTATGTGTATATCCATGCTTCATGATTTCCATACCACCTGGCATGCCTGCAGAAGTATCATCATCTCCTCCAAGCTTTTTAGCCAGGAATTTCTGGGCAATAGCAATGGCACTTGAAGGATTGGAAGCATTGTTGTTGTCATCTTCACCTTCATTGACAAAATTAACACGTTTTTCCAACTCTTTTGAACGCTGACGGGTAATATGTTTTAACGCATGATTAGAAGAGTTATCTACACATAAATAAGTGTAGAGAATGCAATCGACGGACAAAATAAGAAGTCCAAGGATTCCAAAAATGAAATTGATAATATGAGTACGGTTAATGGTCTCTACACGACTAAAGGTCATAATAGCAATAGAAAATATGTTACTAATAATAGGAAGGAACGTAAGACTTTCAAATCTCGTTAAAATCGCAACGATGCTTGTGAAACTACGAACAAACGCTCCTTTTCCAGATTTTCGTGCTTTTCTGTTGAACTCGAAGAAAAACTTAACAAAAAACAGGAAAATAACTACTATAGCCAAAATACCTGTGATATATAGCTGAGAACGATCTGAATAACCTATAATGGAATTTCCATTGGCTGCTGACAAGAAATCAACTAATGATCGTAATTGAGGTGCAAACAATACAGCATTATCAGTAATTACAAAAGTAAATAAACAAAACCAGGTGTAAAGATACGATAAGAATAGGATGATAAATGGGAATTGTGTTGAACGATCTATCGAGCAATATATATAGACGAGAAAATTTCCAAGTTCTCTTTTCTTATTGTTTTCAACTCCACTTATACTACTCCCTCCAACAGAAGACAACGCCCGTTCACTACTTGGGGCTGAGTCGGAAGGGGTAGAGGCGCCGGAATTTTGAGATAACGAAGCATGCTGATCGTTACCACGCCCACTAAACATTTTGAAATTGAAATTTCACGATGAAGGTAAATACCTGGCAAAATCGAACGGTTGAGATCTTCCCTAAGATTCTTTCAAATTTTAGAGAATATTATGCCATTTTTATTCACGAATCTGCCTTACTTGATTATTATATATTTAAATAAGTGGATTACTTTGCTATTCATCGATTTGGGATGATTTTTATATATTTTTACAAAAACGAGCGAAAAACTGAAACAGACTGTAAGAATATAACAAACGATAAGTGCAGATGATTAATCATAACAAAAGAAACCCGAAACTCAAAGTTGCTCTCGATTCGAGAACATCCAATTTTATTTTTTTCGAAGAACGAGGGGATTATCACACGGAGACTTTCTCAGTGTCTTCAAAATACACAGCCATGCTATCAACAGCACACAAACCACGTTGAACATTGATGAATCCATTGTCTCCAATACCTTCACCCCATGAGTTTCTGATGATCCAGTAATCAAGATCCGTGTCATCATCATGACCGTAACCGACCAAAAGAACAGCATGATCAGTCTCAACGAAGTTGTCAGGACCGTTATCACCTCTTTCAAGACGGGCATATTTGGATGCAGAACCATCATAAATACCAGATTCAACAACTTGGAGAGCACAACCAGAGTTAGGATCTCTGTTAACCATAACACCAATAGCAAGAGGACCGTGTTGGTCAAGGTAATCGGTCATAAGATCCTCGGTACAAGCACCGAAGGCACCACCAATGTAACCGTAGGTTCCAGCAAAGTATCTATCGTAGTCATCACCTTGGAATCTATCCAAATCACAAGTATCAAGGGTAACATTGTCGTCAGCATCCATAGGGTAAGGCCATTTGTCTTCCCTGACCCATCCGAAATCACGGCCATAACGACCCATCAGATAGCTGAATCCACCATCACAACCCTGACCGAGAGGACTGCACTCGAGCATGGGAGTAGGAGCCATTCTGAATTCATCCTCAACAGTACGGTTGTCGAGGTCATAGACACATTCAGTTCCATCCTGGGATTCTTCATGTTCAATACAATACATGGCCTTCATGAGACCAGCAGAGGCGAATGAGTAGCAAGAACCACACTGACCTTGGTCACGAGCAGGTCCAACATAATTTTTGTTATCCTTATTCCTCCAGTCAATTCCTTTTCCCTCCCAAGAGGATTTGACAGAACTGGTACCTTCGAATCCAACAGAGTTTCCAAAGACATTACGAGGAGAACCACTGTTCTTACGGAAGGTAACATTAGGCTCGTGCTCATGCAATTTGTAATTCAAATTTAGGGAGTTGATGTATTTAGCATAGTCCTCATAGTTTGTGAAGACTGGGATATCGTCAGAGTTCTCAGGGGCTTCAGAAACAGGTTCCTCGGTGTTATCTTGAAGACAACCATCAGTGGGTCTGGGGGCAACAAGAGTACCAGTGTAGCACAAGGTGTCAGGATTGGTGAAACTACCAACGCTGTTAAGGTCAAGGTTCTTGGCCCAACCAGACATAGTTCCAGCACAGAAGGAGAAATATTTATAAGTAACGGCAATATCGCTGGGGTCTATCACATTTCCATCTTTATCATACATTACTTCAGTGGAAGCTGGACGAGCGTAGGCTGAGAATCCGTAAACACTGAAGTTTCCTGTGGTTGAGGTTTCAGCATCATCAAATGTAAGAGTAAGGGAGAGGTTCATCTCAAATCCTTGGTTGTAGACACCAGTCCATGTCCCAATTATCTCATCTCCTTTGCTCCAATCATTTCCACCATTGTTAATAGCTTCATAAACGTTATACTCGTAATCAAGCCACACACGAACAACAGTTTGAGTGGGGTGATACTTCCATTTCCTGGTCATGGTTTGCATATGTGTGAAATCAGTACCTTCAATAAATCCATCATCTCCATGGTCAACAGGGAAAAAATCATGGCAAAGGCCATAAACTGAACTGTCGTCAGATCCAGTGTGAGTGAGATAACCGTCGCTACTGAATCTTAACTCCCAGACACCCAAAAACTTGCAAGAAGTACATTGGGCTTGTGTATCAGCACTAATAAAAACAATGAGAGCAAGTATCAGTGTTAAAAAAAGTTTTAAGTGCATTTTATCTCTTCTCTATTGTCAAATAGAAAAGAAACATACTTGAAAAAAATTGAAACCAAAAATAGATTTTAATTCCACCCCTATACTCTTCTTGTGATGAAAATATTTTCCAAATAAAAAATAATAATTAATACTGGTATGTAGAATGATTTATTAAAAACATTTTTTGCTCAAAATGCATATTCCAGCTCAACAAAAAAATCTGGAGAAACAAAAGAGAAAATAAAAATTACATCAAAAGAAAATGAGCAAAAAGCAATAACATAAGAACTCAAGATAGCAAAATTGGCCTAGCAGAAGGAAAAAACTACAAAAACAAAAAAATAAAGCTGAGACGAGTAAAGGCTTCATAAATTCATTCTACAAACTATTTGCCTTCAGATTTCCATTCATTCATCAATCTTGAAAGCTTTATATCACGAGGAGTGCCCATTCCACCAGGAAGGTCTAAAATAGGAACCCCTGGCGCAGCTTGGCGAGGACTCCGAGGAGATCCAACCCCGTCAGGGTTAGAAGGATCAAGAAGGTCATTCATAACCCTTTCCATGCTTCTCTTGGCCTTTGTGACATCACGAAGTTCAATTCTCATTGTATCACTCACCATTACTTGCCTCTTAAGGGCCGTCTTGGTGGTCCTAAGTGATCCGAGTGCAAAGAAGAGGAGCAAAATCATAATGAGAGCCAGGATACCCAGAATTCCAGGGTGGAATGCAATGGACAATACCCGACTTAACGAAGCTCCAGGCAACGTGACAGACTCGGAATAATGCATAATCACTCCGACCATACTTCCATAATCCTGTTGAGCACCACAGATAGTCACCTCTTTCTGCATCACCCAGAACAGGACAAGAAGCATAGATACAAACACTATGGCACAGGCTCCCACAAGGAATCTGTTGAGACTCTCAACACCCCAAGGCTTGTCTTCACGCCGGCAAAAGAAAAGGGCTTCCCACTTCCGAACGTAGAATACGATAAAATTAGTCACACATGCCATCACAACAACTCCTGGGGAAGCAACCATCCCGAGGAACATGATGCACTGCCTGTAGAGCATATCCACAGCAATGACCTCCACTTTGAGTGGATATGGCTTGAAACAAGCAAACAACGAAAGGAATCCTGGTACAATCAGAGATAAGGAGAGCTGCATGATGAGATCTATCCACATGAGAAGCCATAGGTCCTGTCCAGCTGAGGTATATGGACAGATGTCTCCAGTAAAAAGATCCATCATCGAGATGCACATGGTTCCTAGGATAATAGCTTTCACAAGGGTCACCCGGACAACGGTATGCACAAGCCTGGTGGAAGCATACTTCCAGGGCTCAACAGAACGAATAATGGCCCTCACAAGAAGTGGAGATATGGTGTTCATTCCAGAAACGATCATTGGGATATACCATAAACCTGTTCCATCCTCAGAATCAGCCTCAAAGCGCTTCAAAAATACAAGCGCCAAAACAAAGCCGAAACAGATTCCCGAGGTAAGGGCAAGTCCAATGAAAGCACGGAAGAAATACTGAAACATTGGTCCGATCGATCCTTTCTTGGCATTCATCTCAGCCAATTCCTTCTTGAGAATCTTTCTCTTCTTTACGAGCTCTGATATCTTTGTCGTAAAAGCGATGTGGCTATCCTGAACACCCAATGGGTCTTGTTTGGAATGGTCCCAGAACGAGAATAGTGCGCTTGAGAATGCCGTATGTTTTCCAAGACCTTGGGCACTGTTCTTATTGCCCTTGGGCTTGTACAAGGCTCGTAGAGTTAAGATGGTGAAGAAAAAAAACAAGATCAGACAGACACAGAAGGTTAAGGTGTATCCTAGATCCATATGATACACGTTACTATTGTAGAGATCATAAGAATACTCATATTCGGGAAGAAGGGGTGCATAAAATAAGGCGGAATCCTCAAACACACCACTACCTTTGAAAAAATGAAAGAAATTGCGTGAAAATATATTGATTAACACGCTATTATGCTCCCCTGATAGAATCGCAGGAATAGACACGAATGCAACAAAAAGAATGGTGATTAAAAGGTTTAATTCAAATAACCACCGAATAAATTCAAATAAGGCCCCTTCTCCGGCTCCGAAACGACCACGGATCTTTCTAATACTATCTCTCCAAAGAGGATTAACATCACTCGTCCTTCCACTTTGTTCCTTCATTCGTTTCACGGAGTCCCATTTATCCTTGAGAGTTTCAGAATTGGTACAACACGTGGGCTTGCAACATAGGTCTTGTTCATCAGAATCGGCATTCATTTTTTGAAGCAACAGTCCTGGATGGAACCCAGCAATGAGTTTCTGCATGTAAGATCCATATTTCCTCCTGTCTGAAGATGAAAAGGGAAGAACTTTACCCTGAAATATCCTAATCTCAGCAGCAGTCATATATTCTCTCTCTGATAGAGAATTGGTGGTGATTCTTTGCAATTCTTCAAGATGACCAAGGATTTTTTTGTTTAAAACAAGGGCATTGTCATCTGGAACCTCACGGGAGATATCACGTTCGCTATCAACACTAAGAACAGTGGGACGCATGTTACGGGGAGATGCTATAAAACCTTCCTTGTTTGCAGCAGCCATTTCTTCAAGGGCCTCCTTTTCAGCCTTCTGCTGAGCTCGTAGTACCGTGGGATTAATTTGGATATCATCTGATGGATCGGCTACCGATTCTTCTTTAATCGCTCCACCATCTTCTTTCTCAGGTTGGAGCCTGGAAGATTCAGGAACAGAACCAACAGATAAATGAGAGGATACTGGTGGAGGTTCTATTTCATCCTTGACTGCTTCTTCTTTAACGACAACACCAAAGGCTTGAATATCCTTACTGATAGCTTCCCGATGGGAGTCTTGTCCCCCAATTACATACCCATTTGTATCATAAACATTATCATCACTTTGAACATCGACGGGTATGGATGAGGGTTTTGGAGGTTGGGATGATATAATCTGTCGAACAGGTATAGATAAAAATTGTGGAGTTACTTGTTTCATATATTAAGTTAGGAGAGAAAATAATGGATCGCGAGAAACAAGTTAAAAAAAATGATAATAATTGATATAAACGCAAGATAAGGGTAAAAATAGATTTAAACAGGTCCTTGAACAAAAGTTAAGGTTAGATTGTTGGCAAAAACACCATCGTTCACCAGTGTGGATTTAAATCCCTCAGATTGGGACCTTTCCCATAATAATATGAATTTTTTTTGCTTTATTTTTTTAATAAAATGATATATTGAAATAAATAAATCTGATATTTTAAAATTTCTTTTCACAAATCGAGAAATATTGAAACGGAGCAGATTTTCTTTCGGGCAATACCAACATTTTGTCGCCATATATCTTCTGTTTACAAATTAATCTTGTATTCTGATTTAATCGTAAATTAAATATAGAGATAAGAATAGTTCTTAATGGCTGATCTCAACACGTCTGAGATAATGATGTTGTTATGTCTAAATAGCGAAAATGGAAAGTTAGAACCTTTTATTTCACGAAAAAATGCAAGATCTATGTTTTTTGCTGCTATTATTTTTTCGCTACTCCAAGGTAATCAAAATTTATATATTAATCCCTCTTCTGGTGAATTGCAGGTGCTAACAACTGAGAATCTTGAGGTTGATTTGGGTCGGCTTTCTTTTGGCCGTACAGAAACACGTGGAGATGTCAATACTGAGATTTTGAAGGCCTTTTCTCATGTTGTCCCTTATCATGATCATTCTTTGCCCTCTAGTGAAATGGATACATGCTCAAGTGTGGATGGAGTTACAATATTTAAAGGAAAACAACATGTTGCCACTGATAAAAGTGGTGAATCCACAATCGGTGTAGATTCCATCCATTCATCTGATAAAGAGATATCCATGGGAGAACTACCTTCGTCGTATAGAGAAGAGCTCTCAGATGTTTTAATGGCAAGGAAATCTCCTGTAATGCGCCTTTCTCATGTATTTTCAAAAAAGCAACAGCGTCAGCAGGAAAAATTTTATATTCCTCCCGAAGCTCAAGAAATATTAAAACCAGAACAACGTGATCGAACATCTCTCCAATTTCCTAAATCATCTGGCGATGAACTTCATCGCAAAAGTACCGAATATCACCCCATATATAAAACCCTACCAAACCCGTCTTCCCCATATTCAACTGCTCTCCACAATACAGATCATAAAAAACCATATGATGATGTTGCTCTCACCCCATCTTTGTGTCTATCACTTTCATACAACGCCTTTTTAAATCTTATGCGGTCCACCCACATTCCACATCATCTTTCTTTCTGGCTTGATCCTGGTGTCTACGATATTTTATACAAACAAACATTTCTTCAACGTGGTAAGGCTATGAGTTATCAGCGATTTAAACCATTGCCATGGACTCACAAAATTGTAAGGAAATATGTTCGTGAAAATCAGTTTAAACATAAAGCCCTAACGATGGTCATTAAACAAATTCAAACTAACCCAGACAAAGACTTCGTTGTAGATCCTCATATGCATGACCAAAGTGATGTTCCTACCCACGGTTCAACTGCTCTTGACGATGATACCTCCGGGAGGAAGCTCTCACAACACCCTATTTTACAAGATAGAGCATCGTCTCCGCAATATGACACTGGGACTGGGTTTGCAACGACAAAGAATCCACATCTAATTGAGGAGGATGCTCTGGGACTTTCATGCTCAGTTCCCCAATCTATTATCTCTGAATATTCCACTTCTGACACACTGGATGGTGCCAAAGATAGGTCCATGGAAGAAAGCACTGGAGACACAGGTGTACATCGTGTCCAAGGAATATTCCAGCCTCACACAGCCTCCCCATTATTCGATACAATGAAGATACCATCTGATGGGACATCTGATTCATTCGAGTCTGGCCCTGACCACCTTGAGCATGACCACGGGATATGCAAGAGCTATGATGTGGCCGTGGATGATGGAGAGGCCGAGGATGAGTTCTTTAGTGATGATATGGGGTATGTGCTGTGTCGTGCAGATACGGAGATCGCTGGAGAACTCGACATATCGTCTGATAACGAGAAGGGGTATGAATCGTTAAGAGAGAGATTATCACAGAAATTGAAGATGAAACCACTCAAATCTGACATTCCTGACAGTCGCAGAGATATTATGATGGAGAGTACTATTGGTCGTGATAAAATAGACATTTGTGAAGAGGAGACTAGACATGTTGACGGGGGTTGGACTGATGATTCTGAAGGACGAATAGATAGGGTTTCGCTACCAAGAATACATGAAGGAAAGCGTGAAGAGGATATTATTCCTTCTCATATTGAAGGAAAAGTGGAACTATTTGCAAGGACTCCCTTTGAAAAGGAGCATAATGTAGGAGATACTGATATATATTCTTCCCAACCCAACCCTATTCGATGTGTAATTTCGTCTGATTCAAAGGAGGAGGAAGAGGATGAAGTGCGATCCTCAGAGAAGGTCATAGAAGAGGAGGAAGAGAGTGGGAATGTCGATAGTGGAGCTGATACAGACGATATATATGATACAAACGAGACCTATGGACCTTTTAGGAGG
>BQXS01012435.1:18450-29239 GCA_024181965.1 Aduncisulcus paluster
CTCATATTTAAGGAAAAGTGGAACTATTTGCAAGGACTCCCTTTGAAAAGGAGCATAATGTAGGAGATACTGATATATATTCTTCCCAACCCAACCCTATTCGATGTGTAATTTCGTCTGATTCAAAGGAGGAGGAAGAGGATGAAGTGCGATCCTCAGAGAAGGTCATAGAAGAGGAGGAAGAGAGTGGGAATGTCGATAGTGGAGCTGATACAGACGATATATATGATACAAACGAGACCTATGGACCTTTTAGGAGGTTCTTTTGTGCGTTAGGTGTTTTTCTTCTCTCTTTGCTTGAGTTTATTGCCTTTGACCTTGTTTCTTGCTTCTCCTGCTCATCCTCTGAAGATGAGGAGAGTGATGGGAATCCTATCTCAAATGAAGCAAGAGTGAGATGCTTCAGACAAAAACAGGCCTTCCAACGTTTGATTGAGAGTACACAAAGGTCTGACTATGCTTCATTTCCGGGTAGTTCTCTGGAGCAAGATGTGAGGACTCAGATCCTTGGGAATATGTATGCATATGCTGATGTGTACAAATACAATACCATTGAGGATGATCTTGCTGTTCCCGAGAGTTCTGTGGCCATTGGTATTCCTGATGTTGCCGCTGATCATGTCCTTCTTGGAGACGTATGCCAGGCTGATGTGACTGGTGGGGTCATTCATGAAAGAGAGAGGAGGAAGGAAGAAGAGGATGAGAAGGATGAGGATACTGAAAAGAAAGCGTTGGAACAAGCACAAGAGAGACATAAAAAGCATCGTGAAGCATGCGCATTGGTGGTCTCTCTACCTTTCTCCCCTGCTCTTCATATGTCATCAATGCTTTTGTCTCTTATCAGTAAGAAGTATCTTTTCCTCCTCCTTGATCCTCTTGCAGTGCTTTTTACTGAGCGCCACAAAGAAGATCTTCTCCTCTCACAACCCTTGAAATCACGGTTCTTGTTCTTCTTCACTCACCAGTGTAGAAGGGGAGTTCGTAAAGGAATCATAGCTTGTGCCGTGAGGTGGGGCAAGTCTTGGAGAACAGATAAGCACAAAGTTACGCTGAATGGACTTGAATTCTCCTGTGTATTTGCTTGCATTGCTGTTTCTTTGATCGCTTGCGATGAATGTAAGGATGATAAGGAGACGTCTATCCATGATGTGGCTAAATCTGATTCTTGGAAACGAGGAAATGCTGAATACCCATTTATATCTCATTTTCGCATTCTATTTTTAGATATTCTCAACGCTGTATGCAAAGATGTTTCTGCGTTCCCTCCTCAATTATCCCAGACTGTTCTTCTTTTAAGCACTCTGTATAATGTGACTCACTCCAGTGAATTATCGTAAATATAAATATTCTCTCTTTCCTTTCCTTGTCTCCTCAATGTCTCCTTTATTCTTTATTCTTCACTATTATTTTCGTCTTTCCATTTTAATTTTATAATAATCCACATATATATATTGGTTTGTTAATTTATTATATAAATTTTTATTTGTCTTTTTCTATACCCGATATCTTGTTCGATTTCATTTTGGATGCTTTTGTTTCCTCTACATCCCTAAAGTCTTTCTTTTTGAAGATTATCAAAAAAAAAAAAAAAAAAAAAAAAAAAAATTAAACATTTTTCCATCACAAATTGTAATAATATATTGATCGGAGTTTGTAACGGGGAAGTTCGAGTGATTTCTACTTGATACATACTCTTTTTTTCAACCTCTTCATTCCAATTTGGAATTCTTTTTTTATTGAATTTGATGACGATTTTTGCGAATCGATTGGTTATTATTTTCAATTTTTATCGGTTTTTTGTTATTTTTCTTACATATAAGATAAATTTCGAGGGAATTTTTCAAGTTGTTTTCTTTGATTAGTATCAAACTGATATAAATAAGACTCGGCTGGTTGGCATCGTTTTAATTATTATATATTATTATTCTTATTATTTGGCTTTCTTATTGTAGATAATTTGAGATAGGAGTAGATTTTGATTCATTGGATTTTTCAACAGTCATTTTTGATTCTATAATAAACCCTGACTAGCAATACAATGAGATGGAGAACAGGGGTTGGGTTTCAGGGATCTCACAAATTCAACCCTCAACCAAAATACAAGATTCGTCTCATTCATACAACACAATTTATAGAAGATCATGTGGATCCAGAATGTTTTCGATTTTGTTCTTTGATAATACCATCAATAGACGGGTATTCAAACCCTTCCCCAATCTCTGGCAGTAAAGATTTGATAGTTTGCACTTTTTTGCGAGCATCATGAACACTCATACGTGCATCTTCATCTCGCTGAATGAGACCTGTGAAAACCTCATTGAAAACCTCATTAACAGTTTTGTATTTCCCATCTTCAATGGTCAACAAGGATTTGAACAAAGGAACTCAACAAAGCCGTGGACACAAATCACATTCTATCAAACGAATAAGGACTTTTATGACATCAATATCATCTGCTCTTCCCAAGTTAACTTTTCTATTAACTTCTCTGACAAGAGGCAATGAAACAAAAGGTTGCTCACATAAGAATAATGAAAGGATCGACATTCCAAGAGAATACGCATCACTCTTTTGGGTTTGAGTCCCATTCAAAAGGGTTTCATAAGAGTTATACACAAGAGTTCCACATCTGGATTTATCATGTTTTGGATTCTTTTCTTTCTTCTCACCCCGAATTGGTTCAGCGGCTGACTTGGAAGATGCTGAAGAAGAGATGGAATCCAAGATTCGGACCATTCCAAGATCAGAGAGAACAACAGTGCATTCGCCATCCTTGGGACCAATACGAACAAGAAAGTTGTCAGGTTTCACATCTCGATGCACAAGGCTGCGTTCCGCTCTAAACACATCATCAACACTCACATACTTGCCAGCTGCACACCAACTCTTTGCAAACGAACTCACACTACCTCCAACACAAAATTCCATCAAGAAACCATACACACCATGGAAATCTGCATCAAGAAGGTCAAGGATATACAAGGGACGTGGGATATGGTTGAAACATTTGGGATTCGTGAATAACTTGAGTTGCACCTTAAACTCCTTCCGACACCCTTTCACAACCTTTTTGTCTGCAACTCGAAGGATCTTCTTCAGAACACATGGGAAAGGAAGACCATTAACTTTCACAAGAAGAACCTCTCCGAATGTACCCCTGCCAATGATGCACTGAGGAGTGATGGTGGATGCAGAAGTCAAGGTTAATGAGTCGTGCTTTGGCAAGATTTTATCATCTTTAGGACCTGAATCTTGATCGACTGAGGATTTTTCAGGAAGAAAACTCGAAGCAAGCGAAGAATCTAGCAAGTGGTGCTTGGGCTTACCATCCTTGGGGTTATGTTTCTTTTTATCCTGAGGTTTCTTCTGTTTGGTGTCTTTTGGTGCTGAACCCTTACCATTTCCAATTATGACAACTTCTTGTCTTTCTTCAGCATCATCTTCTTCTTCTTTCAGGGCAGCTCTCACAGGTTTTGATGGCAAAGGCAAAGTTGATGTGGGTGTCCTGGAGTAACTGGAAGGAACAGGAGTAAGAAGAGGAGAAGAGTTGGGATTATCATCACCTCGAATGAAAACAAGGGATTGGATACGGAAATATCGGCAATAATGATTATTTAGAATTCCTTTCCCTTCAATCTCACACAATACAATATTATTTAAATCAATAGGAAGGAAGTACCATTGGTATCTATATTTAGGTTTTGGGAATTCATACTTCTTGAATATTTTTTTCCTATCACAATCAGTGAAAGTAAAGAGAAGAGATGGGGAACTATCATCTTTATCCACACAGATATAAGCAGCTTTTAATGGACTTGGCGATGGGAAAGGGATGGAAAGGTGGGATAAACGGACATCATCTTCCCCTTTTAACATTCTTTGGGCTCTTGAACTTTGATCATAATACAAAGATTCCTTTCTCTTTGAATCATCTTTGCATTTAACCATTGAGAATAAAGGATCAACAAGATGTGGATCATCACGTGGAATGGGAATAGATTTTCTACCATGTGATTCTTTATCTCCTTTCTTAACAAACTCTGGTTTCACAACTGGAGCTTCAGACCATAGTTTCTTTTTGACTTCTTGAGCTAGGAGTTCCTCAGGGCTTTTTTCTCGAAAGAAAACAAGGGATTTGATGCCAAAGCAATCTCTACTTCTTCCTTTCCCTGAAATCTCACACAAAACAACATCAGAGAGATCAACAGGAAGTAAATACTAATGGGCTTCCTTAAATTCAGGAAATTCGTATTTTTTAGATGCTTTCTCCTTCTTTGAAGATGTGAACCTGAAGATAAGATGTGATGGAAGCATGGTCCAAGAATAATTTGAAAGACAAACATAAGCAGCTTTCATTGGGAAAGATGAGGAGAAAGGAATAGAGATATTAGTAAAGTGTCCATAATTAAGCTCTCCTTTAATCGTCTTTTCTGCACTATAACTCTGATCGAATCCTTTATCACCTTCTTCCTTGCTTCCATCTATTGCTTTGATATCTTGAAATTCGGCACTCATAATATTGGGGGCGTCTCCAGGAAGTGGACAACAATCCTCCCATCCCTCATGAACAAACTCTGGTTCCACAGTTTGAAAAACATCTGAGAATGAACTCATTTGACAAGAATTTAACATAAAATAAAACAAACAGAATTGTGATAAACAATAATGCGAATGTCAAGAAGAACGGTCCTCAGAAAAAAGACAAATTCAACCCTCAACCGGCCCTACCGGTATTTGAAGGCAACTCGTTAAACCACGAATTAATTTATAAAATCCAAATTAAATTGTCAAAATAAACATAAGCCTTGAGATATATAATGTTATTTTTCATCAATGTATGTGAACTGCAAGATTTTTGCCAATAGAATCTATTTTGAAAAAATATTATTTTTCTCGCTATTAACAAGCTACATTATGTATTGGGTATTTTATTTTATTATAAATTCGGTTTTACTATGATTATATAAATACAATGCTAGTGAAAAATTATTTTTGCGAGTTGTTGGATAATAGGCTTCTCCACCAATCCTGGTCCGCTCACGACAGTTTGGCAAGTACTCTTTTCCATTCCAGGCCTTTTCATACTGGCAAAGATTTCACTAAATGGGATTATTTGTTCCAAAGCACGGTCCCATGCAGATTTTTTCTTGTCTTGAATCTTTTTGGTCCTGGGTGCGAATGGAACTCGTTCACATTTCCGTCTCGTGACAACTTCATTGAGCTTAATGGCCTGGGTTCTCAATCTCTCTCGCATGGTTGCCTCAGCCTCGGTCAATTCCTTCTCAAGCTCGAGATTACGATTTCTCACACGTGTAACTTCCTGGTTGTCGCTGAAGAACCTCCATGGGCAGCACAGGCTTCTCAATTTTCTTTCCTTCCAAATATTCAGCCCAATCGGGCAAAAAAAGGGATTGCTTTAGTCTATGACTGTTTGTATTTTTTTAAAAGCATGAACATTTTCCTTTGACGCATGGAATTCCTGCAATGAAACAAGGGCAAGTCATCTTTCCTGCGCAATTATTAGCTCCACAACATTTACATTGGCCAGGATAACCTGAAATCTTGCACACTTTGACTAAATTATCATGTTGACGAAACAGCTTTTCCCGTTCAATTGCTATGAATTTCCATGCAGCCATTCTCGTACCACGATGGACATGGTGAAAGGATGTGGTTACTGAGATACGTATTTATTTGACAGCAAAACTCTGCACCTGTGCGAAAAGAAATAAACAATAAATTCCTTTAGAAAATAATTTCTTACATAAAAGTCGGCAAAACCGAGACGGAGATCGAAACGAAAAAGTGTTTTGGAAATGTTGACAAGTAATTCAGAATGATTACGAGAAATGACATTTCTTATTTGTCAATCCTCAAAAGTTGTTCAAAACGACTTGGAAATCTATTTTTTTCGTATTTCGCTTCGATTAACAAGTTTTTATGCATATATTTGAGTTGCAAAGTCATTTTAGAACAAAAATAAAACAGCGTGTTCTAAAAATAGATTTTCTAAAAATAGAAATGGGCATTTGTAAATGGGTTTAACACACTCTATTTCTTATTATTTGATAAATGAAAAGATATTTCTGCATCAATACAACCAATTCCACCTCTTGTTGAAAAGTAAAGTTGTTATTTTGCCAATTTTGAGAGTCGTTCTCGCTCCCTCGCATTTCTTATCTCCTCCCGAAGTGTAATTTCATATTGTTCCTTGACTTCTGGTTTCACAAATATGGATAGAGAACGTGCTAATTTCACGCGTTCAGAAAGGGAAAATGAGAGTGATTTTCGTGTATTCTTTGGCAAAAACACACGAGACATTGACTTACAAAGCTTTACCAACGTTCCTTTTTCCATCTTTTGTCCCTTCATTCCTTTCAAAGCAGTCTTAAATATTGCATATTCATCATCCGAGAGAGTTTGTTTGACATCTTTGATATATTTCAATTTCCCTTCCTTTGATGATGAATAACTCAGAGAAGAAATCGCTGATGAACTGCTGCTCTGAGATTTCTCAATTTGTTTCTCTTGAATCTTTTTATGCTGCGAGAACAATTCCTCCATTCCAACGATATTATCCATGATTGTTTTTTGCTTCTTCTTCCTCCGTTTCTTCTCTCCGAGCACCTTTACACCGAATATTCCACTTTTCACCGAGGGAGAGTCAGAAATGACATGTTGTTTCACGCCAAAGAATTTACACATCCTGTCTATCCACTCGGCTTCCCCATTCTCTGATATTTCCAACCCTCTCTTCACCCATCCACTGAGTCCTTTCATGTGATTATCTTGTGCATACCGTTCGTCGCAGAGCACCACCAATCCATAATCATCTTTATGCCGGCATACTCGACCGATAGCCTGATTCGAGGATCGAAGAGCTTCGAGAGTGTACCATTCAGAGTCAGTGAGGGGAGGAGGGGGAAGAGAATAAATTCCTTGGCATATCTCGAGGATAAAAAAGGCTGATTCAATCGACACATCTGTGAAGGCCGAGTATGTTGAGGTATACAAGGCTGTTGCATCACGATGAGCACTGAGAGCTGAGTCCATTTCTGATTTTATATTGTTACACATGGCATAACCTTGTCTCATGCGTTGACCCCCTTTTATAAGAGACAAGGCCTGAGAAAGTTGTTTTTTATAATGAGGAGGATGAACTTGATGAGATTTTATCTTCTGCTCGAGAGTTTTCACCTTATCTCCCCAATGTCTTCTCATACGTTTGTAGTACTCTTTCTGCATCTGGACACCCCTATCATTAACAGGGGGGTAGGGGAGACCAGTAAGGATTACACATCGACTCATGTCATCTTTGCTATCGAAGCCTTCACTGATCTTACCACGACACACGGCAAATAAGGCTCCACCACGACTCTTTCGGGCAGAGCTGGAGGTTCTTCTCTTGACGCCAACTGAAACACTATCCAGGGCTGCCTTATATTCGTCGATGACGTCTTGGAGTTCTTCAGCTTTCCGGGGTTCGATGACAAGATGTTTTAAAGAATGTAATGAATCCCAATATCCTTTGCGTTTGAACACATCAATGGTATCACGCATCGCAGCAAAAGAGGGGAAAAAAACAAGCACCCCACCTTTGACATAAGCAAAACAAGCAAACAATAAGGAAGCAAGATTATCAATATACGTATCAGTGAGTCTATTTTTAAACCGACTATTTAAAGAAGTGGGTGAGAAATCAGTAGTCGTTGTGAAAGCAGAATATGATGAAGATGAAGAAGAAGAAGATGAAGATGATGATGAAGTCAAGGGAGCAAATGAATTCTCCATGCTGTGGCGAAAATCGAAGGCTGAACCCTTTCCAACGCTCTCTGGTATTACCATTCCACCCCTTGTTCTTCCTTCACCTTGAACTTTTACAAGAGCTTCTTGCATCTTCAATTTGTCCCCTTGATCCCTCGCTGATACATATTCCCACCAAGCCCTACGAAGACCCTTGGTTACACCCTTTGTCACAACACACGGAACTTGGGAAGAAGCAACAACATGTTCGTTGGCAAGTTGGATAGGAAATGGTAGGGAATATTCCTTTTCATAGGGCGATAGGGGAGACAAGGTTCCACTGGTGAGAATTAAGGACCAACACCTCGCTCGAGCACACAACTTCCTAACGGCATATGAAGGAGAGAAACAACGGAATTCAAATTCTATGTCATAAATTCCATGAGGACGGAGTGCAGGGGGCAAGGAAGGTGCAAGAGAAACTGCAGCTTTTGACACAGCTTCTTGGCGATGGGGAGGAGCATGTTGGACGAACAAGGGTTGGGCTGCTCCTGAAAACAAATCACAAGAACCATCAGATTTCACTCTAAAAATAGAATTGAGAAATTCATGGATTATTGATAAAGCAGGATCATAACTTACTCCCATAAAGAATGGATGGGAACAGCATTGAGCAATAGTCCTTATTTGAGCACTAACCGAGGTTTTGTAATCTTTGACTTTCATAGTTGCAACCATTTTCTCACCTTCCTCACCTTGAGTCCATCCTTCTGCTTTGATACCACAAAGCAACCCAATATGTCGAATGAGTTCAGATGACTCAATGGCAACAAAAGGGGCCGTTTCAGATGGGGTTATTGATTTTGAAGGAGGAAATGGCTTGAATACATTTCCATCTTCCAATATCGGACTTCCGAGTACTTGAGGTTTTCCTGGAGATGTTGCAAAGCTATAAAGTGAAGAGGAGGAGGAGATACCAATTTTCTTTGACGAAGAATGGCTAGTTTTCTTCTTTCTTTCTGTCCACCTCTTGGCATCAGGAGGAATGGTGCTTGTGTTGATTCCGATCCCATAACGAATGATCAACGAATGTAACTTTCTGAGGATTCTTACAAGAGTTTTCATTTGAACATCGTCGAATAACTTGTTTTCTTCACTATATGGAAGAGTTGGTGTGGATAACATAAGAATATTGCCTCTGACAACATATTTGCTCTTTCGAAGCTGATCAATCTCTTCCTTGGACAAGATAGAGACAATTTTCTCCGATGAAGTTGATTTAGAGTCTCCTTTATCGCTTGAAGTTCCCATAGGAACAGGAGCAATGTTGTAGACAACTGTGATACCTATTCCTTGCATCTTTTTAAGCATTCTATGGACTTCATTCTTGGCCTGGGTGATCTTAGTTCCGGTCAAAGATCGTGTTTCTTCGGCTGAACTGGCCCCATGAAGGTTGTGAGCCTCATCAAAAATTATGACGCTCCCAGGTCGATCGAAGAGCCCAGTTACTCCACGCATGGATGATGATAAAGCATAGGAATATGGCATGAGGACAACACCACGGCCTCTCTCTGCAACATCCTTTGATGAATGGCGGCAAAGAAAATACGGACATACGAGATTACGTTCCCCATATGAAGTAGCATCTTCAATATCGAACGCATGAGTCTCCATTTTATCGCGCATCCTCATCAATTGGTTATCAAAGAAGTCAGAAAGACGATCATTTCCCATTCCTCCTCTCTTTCCACCGACACCTCTCTTGAACTTTCCTCCACGAGAACCAGATACAATTTGATCGACTGCTTCACTCACAGAAATACCACCACTTGGTCCATCACCGGTGTAAGGATAATATTTGCATCGTCCTTCTGCTCGTAGAGAAGCACACATCACCCGAGCAATATTGGGAGACTTCGAGTTTACATCAGGATTCAAACATAAATGTTTGCGACTTGCAAGAAGACCAAATGGAACAGATGATAATTGCTTTAACTCTTTTGAGACCTGAGTCAACTGAGAATGAGTTCGAGAAGTATAGATAATAACAGGTGAAGGACGCGAATCTTCCGTTAATTTCAATACAGAAGCCTCTAAAACGGCAGATCCACTGACTTTTCCGACAGAACGGACCATTTTTTGCTGTTCTTGCTGAAATCTTACATGATATTGAGCAGCGACTGCTGAACTGGCACAACGATCTCCAATAATGGCATTATCATTATTAGCAACCTCTTTCTGCCATGATAAAGATGCAGACAATAAGCAGATGGTCTTTCCAGTCCCGGTTGGACTCTCCAATAACGCATTACTTCCAGAAACTAATGCAGTCATTAATCTCTCCATATATTTCCTTTGTTGAGGATAAGGCTTGTAAGGAAATTCAATATTCACTCCATGTTCAGTAATATCCATCCCCTCATTGACGAAAAAGTGATTGCAGATATTGGAGAATATCATAACAGAGAAAATATTAAAAATAACAAATAATAGGTGAATTTTATCAATATTTATTCCGTTTTAAGCATTTTCGCTTCATTAAACCAGTTTACGATAATTTTCTTGCAAAACTTACAAACACCTTCTTCATAAAGAGTACCATCCTCATAGAAAGCATCTTTGAGTAAATATAAACCGTAACTCACAACATTTCCCTCTTGTGTCTGTGAATCGAAAAAGGGTTTTTTCCAAGAGGGTTTTGTGAAGTGTTTTTCCACTTTCTTCTTATCATCATGACGTTTCTTTTGTTTGAATTCTTCATCATCAGCTAAATATAATATTTGATCCGTTGAAACTCCTTCATCGACACATAACAATTTTAGAACCATCTCCTTGTCATCAAAGAAAAAGAAAAGGGAAGGTCTTTTTGACTCAGCAAGAAGCTTTGATGGCATAAATTTTTTGCTAAAAATCGTAAAATCAATCTCCTCTTTTTTATCTTTCTGAACTTTGGGAGATGATGATGAGGAAGATTCTTTGGGGGGTTTTTGGCCTTGAGATCCCTTTTTGATATCTCTAACTCCAATTATTTTCCCAATTTTTCCAA
>BQXS01012437.1:0-12755 GCA_024181965.1 Aduncisulcus paluster
TTTCCAGTATGTTTGTTGAGCACGGGTCTCAGGAAACGTGCTGGAGTAGTAAATAACATCACACCCGGCCACAGACGAGGATTGGTGCTCTTGAGCTGACATACAATCTCAGTCGTAGGAGGAACATACAAAGAATCGTCATCAATCTGCTCTTCTTCTTCACTGCCTTCTTCCTCTTCCTTGTCAGAACTGTTATCAGATGTTTTCTTTCTTTCCTCTTCCTTCTTTTTCGCCTTAGCATACTCCCTTGGATCATTATAATATTCTTTATCGAGAGGATCCTTTGCTTTGACTCTTCTCACTCTCTCACAGAGAGCAACGGCCTCATCTTCGCTCACATATCCGACAACACAACCGTCAACGATAACCGGAATGTGCACGAGATGTTGTTCGGTCTGGACAGTGGGTTGGGTGAGGTCAGTGGGAACGATCACTCCAAGGCTGAACAAAGTACGGAGCAGAGCTTTTCTCTGACGACTGGAGATACTGTTACTGAGGACACAGGCATGGGCCAAATGATTAAGAAGACCACATTGTCCTCCATCTGGAAGATGCACACAACAGAGGAAACCATATGACTCAGGGAGAAGTTTTCTGACGGTCGTAGTTTTCATTTCCTGGAAGAAAGCACCACGATGGATGCTCCTGAAGTGAGCAAGGAAACGGAATAGATTCAATTTATCGGCAGTGACAGAAAATCCCTTATCCTGCATCAATCCAAGCCCTGTTCTTGACAATAGATTTCCAGTACTCAAGAAATAATTAACTTTCTTTCCAACATTCACTCTAAATCTCTTCACATGCTGTTTCCACCACATCTCATCGTTTACATTGGTTGAGGAATCCTGATGAACCCGCACGAGGCCATTTTTAATCATAATAAGACAATCCTCAATGTTCTCTTTGACCAGTTGGAGCAGAACTGAACCACTTGTGTGAACTTCTTGGAGCGAGGTTGCATCAGGGTTTTCTGGGGAAATACTATCGTTAACAAGAGCATAAAGCTTCCGTGTCATCTCGACAAGGGTGTGATATCTGGAATTGTTGTCAGAAACCTGTGGAAGTATCATTGTGTTCAAGAGAATTTGACCACACTCGACATCTGTCATCTTGTCATGAACACCAAGTAAAAATGAGCGGAAGAAAGAACCAAGATAAGCCAAACATTCATATTGATTGAACTTCTCGAATTTATGACTGGAACGAAGCATCATTTCCACACGCTCACACACAAAAGTATTAGAGAAATCGCCACCAGTGATATCAGTGTGAATTTGTTTATCACTGATGTTGCGACAAGCACGGAGAATAAGCATCAGCGGGACAAAATACTCCTGTTTTTGGAGTAGAAAACGAACAGTACAGGCACCATTTGTGAGATAATGGAGGACACAGGTCTGGGCAGTCTCATCTTCAGTCACACAACGAATAGAAACTCCGTAATCAGTATAACTTGACCCACGTTTCTTGAATGCATTTCTTTTCATGGCTATTATATGGTTCCGACGTGTAGCGATCAACATACGAACATATCTCTCATTTCCATTCAACAAGAAATATCCACCGGCTTCTCTTTCATCCTCAAGAGCAGCAACCATCCCGGCCCGAGAGCGGTGATGAAGATGACACAAAGATGACTTAACCATAATAGGAAGACGACCAAGATCAATATCAGTACTAAAAGAATGAAGAATGGATGCAGATTCAGATGATTTTTTTCCTTTTGCCATTGATTTCAATTGAGAATATAATTCCTCTGTTTTCCAATATGAACGACAATTATTTTGCAAATTATGTCCTATTTTAATATTCAATTTAATTGAAAAGGGAGAATCATATGTAAGCCCAGCTTCTCGACATTCAGATGGAAGGAGAGCACGACTAAACTCATTACCACGGCATGGATGAGTTAACTCTGCGTCTGAAACGGATAATTCAATATCAGGATATCCTGGCTTGGAAAAATATGTTGGTGGAATACTAGCGACAGCTTTCTTTAGCCCAGAACCCAACAAGAAGTTGAATGAATCGATGTGTGGACGAATCAACCTTTGAAGTGGATCTTCGGCAGGTAGGAACTTCTTTTCGGCCATGTATCCTCAATAATACAATTCAAATAAAATGAATTGAGCCAAAACCAACGAGCATATGTGATGATTTGCCAATCCTTTTGTTTTAGTGAAAATCGCCAAATAACAGGATCTCCATAAAATTAAAAATAAGTTTACTTCATAAAAAGTTGATAGGAGTGATTGAAAATTCTTGGATTGAGCATTTAACAAAATTTGTTAAACAAATCACATGCAAAACATCATAGAGCTTTTATATGATACGGATATTTATTCATCTTTTAATAGTAGAAAAAACATTACTTCCATTTTCTTCCTCCAAAGGTGGCGAAAAAGCGAATAGGAAACCCACAAAATCCGAAATCACCATGCACGCATTTCATAAATCGAGAAAGAATAAATAAAACGAGATTAATATTATAATGAGCATCAATGACGATTCATGTGAGATACTTAATAATATTGCAAGGAACATGGTCTCAGCTTGAGATTTTGAAAATCTGTACCATATATACCGTGGTAAATTAATATTGAAGTAATTCACTTTCTTAGCACGAGTATAACTGTTAATTAATATTTACAATCGAATGTGGATCATTATCAGAGTTAAGGATAGAGGTGTGGAATGGATGATATCAAGTCCAAGCAATGACAGCTTTGTGAGCCTGTTGCATTTCTTCCAAACAATCTTTAGCAGTATTTATAAATGTTATCGGAAGTTTAGTTCCGGATTTCCAATTATCAATGAATTGGGAAATATGATGTAATAGAAAATTGACAGCCTGATATGTTTCATTTCGTAAATACTTGAATTCTTCCAAAGCTGATACCGACGAAGGAATAGAATATGATTGAATTGACGACAATGAACTTGTTTTGGTTATGATAGCCTGGGTTTTGGCATCAATATCAGCAAAACAGGATATTTGTTTGACTGAACTATCTTTATCAAAAGGCCGCTTTACGATATCTTTTACAGAATAATCGATATCATCCTCATGTTTTCGACTTAATGCCTTCGATATAGCAAGAATATTTGAGCACATCGAACGGAGAAGTCGAGGAGCTTGTTCTCTTTGCTTATCATTCTGTGGATTTGAAAATATTAAAACAATCCTGCTCATTTTTTCCTTTTGAGGGAGCTTCTTGGCAAGAGCGACAACATACGAAACCTCAGAAGAAATAAACCTATACATTTCAGAAGCTTCTCTGGCGCGAAGTAATTGCTCAGTACACTCTTTAGCTTGTATTTTAAAACGATTCAATTTGGTTAATTCTTCTCTAATGCTATGGATCAGACATGAAGATTCACGGGACAGTTGAATGAGTTCTTCAACAATCCCACGGGTCTCTTTTGTCATTTTTATAACCCCATCAATTTCTTGTTCCGACATATATATAATAAGATTATATTAATATTTGGATCAGTGACAATATAGATTTTCGTCTTTGACAATTCTGGAGCAGATTCGAAAAAAAAGAATATTATCTTTATTAGATGTTTTAAAACAACATCTAACCTTGCAAAATAAAAACCACACAAAGGGGATCAAGGGCTATCTTAAATGAGATCAAAAAATTGTATCTTTCATGGTGCACAACACCAATCAGATAACTGGTTATCGCAATATTTGCAATCAGCAGTCACACGCGAGTCGGTATACCCTCACTCTCAACGTGTCCCTCCAGGGAATGGCAAAAAAAGAAAGAAAATAATTCGCACTCCGAAAAAAGAATTGTGAGAACTAGTCAGAGCAACAACAGAGAATTGAACAATTAGATACACAATTATCTTCCTAAATATTAATTTAATGGAATTGCATATTATCTTCTTCTAGAATTGCGTGCACTAATTTTGCGGAGGTGGCAGTTTTGTTCCCAGCTAATATCATATTATCATAATATTCTTATTTATTTATATTCAGGTGTTAACAATATTACAATTATAAATTATTTCAAATAATGCCTTACAAAGATATTACTTGTGAAAAGTTAATCGCCAATCAAGCAAGTATGTGGCAATTTTCTTCCAATTTTCAATCCACCTTTTAATGCATTGATCTCACTGATTTTTGGAAATCATGATTGTTTTATGTCGTTAAATGTCTGATACAGTTGAAAAAGCTCTATACGAATTTGGATTTCCTAAGGAGGAACTCGATAAAAAGTCAGATGAATATGCTATAACAGCCATAAAAGATTTCTTATTCAAGGAATTAAGGAGTATTATGGATTTGGTAGGCGAAGCTTGCCCAAACAAAAAGTCCTTTTCTAGAGTCTTAAAAGAGATATTTTTCTCCAGTGAAATGACTATTCAAGCATCAGAAAAAATTAAAACAAAAACTAAACCCCCTAAAAAAGCCAAAAAAAGGCATGAAAAAAAATAGCGTTCCTGTGCATAAATTGAATCAATAAATTATTTTTCGTGGTTGTTACTGAGCGTATAATTTTTTTATTTACTTTTATCTCTCCTACATACCTAAACCTATATTTTTCCGAGGCAGTTCTATTTTGTTCTCACAAATATCTTAAGAGCGTGAAAGGAAGACTTCGGTTTGGTTTTAACCTTTCATATATATATAAGTGGCAGGTAATAGTGAAAAATAATTGTGTATTGACTTATCGTCTCGATTGATTAAAATATACACATGGACTCACATTTTCTCCACGATAAAGAAGGAGAATATCCCCATATACAGGATAGTTTGAAAACATATACAATTTTTGTCGGATGGCTCCGACGTGGAATATCGAAAGAAGAAATAACAGAAGCCTTCTCTCACATAGGACCTGTAAGAAGAGTGACTCCAATTGACAGCAAACAAGAAACACATGCACTTGTTGTTTTTGAAGATAGAACATCTGTCAGAGAAACCCTTAAACAGATACACATGGGTTCCGAATTTTCCCTTGTCTTAAAGAAATTAGGTCCACCCAGGAGGCCTCCAACGGTTCGAGCCAGCAACCTTGATAGCTGTATCTCAATAGAACCTGATTCCGGCCAAGTAATTAACCGCCTATACAAATCTGAATTTTTAAAGCACATGAAGACGCACTACCCTTCAAATCCATTTACATTACTCGAACATGACTCCCGTCTCTATGTTGAATTCTCCACTCGTGAAGAAGCCGAGATGATTGGCCGTGCTCTCGCCAAAAAGTATAAATCTCGTTGGGCAGAGGAAAAGAGGCCCCGTGGTGATATTAATAGTCCATTGTATTTCCCCCCTTCTTCCCTGCCAAGTATTCCAACAAAAATGCAGCGGAGAGGATCCACAACCTCATCTTCATCCCACCAAGGTTACGAAGGAATCCTTCGGTCTCCTAAACGATTCACTCGGTCCCCCCGCGCCCAATATCATCCTAAATCACCACACGCATCATCCTCAACCTCTACAACATCCTCATCATCCACCTCTTCCCCTCACATGACCCGGAGACAAGATCCTCATCGTGAGACCAAAGATGCCTCACGAAGGACGGTGTTTGTGAGTGGATTCAACCCAAATCTCGATGAACAAGACCTATATTGTTATTTCAGACGGTGTGGAAGTATCGAACGAGTTGTGAAACGTACCAGTGTTCGCTCTCGTCGATTGATTGCTTATATCCTTTATTCATCTATTGCCAGTGCAACCACGGCTTGTAACGAGCTTAATGGCATGTTTCTTCTTGATAGGGTTATCACTGCCAAACGATCTGCGAGTGCTCCCCCTGTGCAGAGTGTTAGAGACACTCCCCTCAACCACACCTCTTCTTCAAGTCCCCGTATATGTCAAGTCTTTGGGTTCAAGAGTCGAAAACGTACATCTGTCCTGAAAGAGATCTGCTCCATGCTTCCTCTGGAACTGAGAAGGATGGTATGCGGCGGTGATGTATGTGGCCTCAGTGATCCCATTGTCGAAAAGTTCACCTCCTCTTCCTCTTCCACTTCCTCCGCCTCCCTTCCTCTTGGAAGACTTTGTGCTTACGTGAGATTCAGCAAGAGTGAAGGGGCTAGAGCTGCCTGTGGAATATGGTGTGGACGGGGCTTGGAAGAAATAGAAACAGAAGATAAGACCCACTCCCCCACATCCACACGCTCGTATCCCCCTTCCTTCTTCTCGTATGTTGTGGATAGCGTGGAGGCCGAGGATTGTGTCCAGAAGACTGAGGTGAGTTCTTTATGGGTTGAAACAAACCTCGTTACAAAAGAAGAGAAAAAGAGAGAGAAAGAAAGACAAAAACAAAAGGAGAAAGAGGAGGAAGAGAGGAAGAAAGAAGCGAAGAGAAGAGAGGAAGAACTCAAGATGCAGAAAGAACTCGGCCAATATCTGTCCCAAGAAGACGAGTCCAATGATTCTGTTCCTATCTATTGTCTGAAGAAGAGAAGAGAAACGAAGGAACAGTATCCTGTGGTTGAGTCTTCTTCTGCCACCCACATTGAAGCCGACGAGGACTGTGTCGATGATAATATTTCCCAGCATCATGTTCAGGAAAAGGAACCACACCGAGAGCCAAATAGGGAAGATGATACCAAGAATGCTGATCAATTCCAACCATTCTCAATTGGAATGTCTTTTCCTTTCGATCAGGATGAATCCCAGGACGACGAGGATGTGTCTATTGATGGAAGGTCTAGAAATGATGAAGACGACGGATTCGGTGAGACAACCAAACAGAGCACCGATGAAGGCTCAAGTGGAGAGCGAATCGATACCCCCCCCGTGTTTTCCTTCTTCTCTGCTCCCGATCTGAATCACATGGCCCCAATATCTAGGAATGGATCTAATCCACTTATCCCTTCGTTCGCGCTGCCACCTTCCTTACCTTCCCTTTCTTGTCCCCCGCCTCTCTCTGTGTCCTCTGTGCCAGGTGCTTGCTGTATCCCTGCTCTCGGAGACGTTGATCACTCTCTCCCTCCGGCCTTCCTTCTCTCCACCCCTTCCTCTGCTCCTTCCTCCTCGTCTCTCCCTCTTCTCTCCTCCATCCCGACTTCTTTGCTGTCCAGACAAGCAGGAGAAGACAAGACAAAACATTCCTCAGATTCCACTCTCTTCTCTGTGCTCGACGTGTGCACCTGTGGAGCCAGAGATATGGGGAAACACACGCAACATGAGAGAAACTGCCCTATGTTTTGCGTCGAACTCACTGAACGTGAAGGACTTGACTCTGTGTCGCAAACAACGAGTGAGGAACCATTATTATCTCAAAGATTCCATTCCCTACAGGTGTTCTCAAGTGATATGGACCCATCTGCTACCCTGACAGTGAGCGGATTTCCTATCCACATGGGTGATATTCCCGTCATAAACTGTTGCTTGAGTGTTCTGAGTGGATGTCAGTGTCCCCACAGAATTGAGGTTTGGAGGTATCCGTTACCCGTCGTATTCATTTGTTTCCACCTCGAGGAACATGCACTGGAAGCTTTGGATATCTTCAAAGATAAACCGATTCTCTTTGATAGCTCTTTTGGTTCAGCTCTCATCCTTAAAGAGTACATTGACAGAAGAGAATTTCTAAAATGATTGATAATAGTTGATTTTAATCAACAAAAAATAAATATAATGTATGTTGATGCTAAAATACGGCCAAATTGTTTATATTTTTTGTCTTTATTTTTCCTTGTTGGAGTATGTCTTGCTCAACAGCCGGCTGAACCGGGATTTAACGAAGAAAGTAAAATTGTTTATTTCCCCCTTTTCGTCCCCCTTTTTTTTTAAATAATAATTCAATATGATTAAAAATGTTTATAAACAGATAATTAATTATCTATCATTTGTTAAAACTATTCGTATGTCATACTATCGTTCATTCTCTAGTTTTTCTTCATTTCAATTCTGATTTTTTACATATCTCATTATTATCATCAATTTTATATAATTAATTGGATTTTAGCTGAACAATCATTGCTTCTTGACCTAATTTTCAAGTTAGAATTCCATTCTGTTTCTGACATCGTTCGATTGGATATGTGTGGTTTTATTTTATGTGATAAGTTCATTGATGATGTAGTTATCCCTCTCCTCTCCTGTCTTCCAAACCTAGGGTATATTCGATTCGCCAACTATGTCAAGCAGCGTCAAGATTTCCCTTTCTTACAGCATTCTCATCCCCTTTCTTCTGCAGGGATCTTTCGTTTGCTCTGTGAACTTCAAGCATATCAAATATATGCCTTTGCCAATGGAATGAAAGCTTTTAAACATTGTACTCGCATCGACGATGACAGCGACTCTCAAGATGATCCAAAGTCGGAACAAACATCATCACGAGCAAATCTTATTGATGAATTCAATTTGGGCCCCATGCATCCCATTCCACGCAAAAGAGATGCAGATACTTCCCATAAAGATTTCATGGATCAATATCTTGGTTCCATTATTGTTCCTCCCACCTCTTACTCATCTATCTCTCCTTTTTCTTCATTATCTTTGCGTGTTTCCTTTGGTACTTATTGCATTCCCCTGCCTCACCGTCGACTATACAAAATGGTCTGTCATTTAGCCTTTCTCCGCCGTGCTTCAACTCTTTTGAATCCAAATTACCCTCTTCCACAAACCAAAACAATTCTTGATGCCACTATACTCACAAATGCACTTCATTTTGTGACAGAATACCTCTCAACCGAACTTGAAGCTTACGAATTTGATCGGGTATTCATGATTGAAAATGTTCCTTGGTTATTTGCGAAAGAATTTCTTTTATTTGCATCAAACTCTGATAGTGAATTCGCAGATGGTAGATATTCATGTAGGTGTGATCACTGTAAGACTAGAAATGCTTTGTTTATTGAAGATCTTAGGTATCTTGCCCCATTCCACATATTCTCATGGCAAATGTTGTCACAAATGGACGATCTCAAGGAATATTACGATAAATCTTCAATGTGGAGATGTGATTTTGTCACGACCCCCTTGTCTCCGATGCATGATGATCTCATTTTCATTGTTCTCTCCCAATTTCCATATTTTTACATAGCTGCTGAGGAAACTGGATTATCTTGTTCAATTATTCTCAAAGCTATGTCAATCATGAAGAAAAGGTTTGATTTTGGATATGAATTAAGGACTCGTAAGACCCAAAAAGGTAGCGAAGTAATATCAGAGCTTCTTGAAACTGAATTGGATGATTCTTCCGACAATTTTGAGTGTAAATATCGACAGATTATGAGATCAAATTGTATTTTTGGTTCCTCATGCATCCCTAACAATACATTATCATTCGTATTAGATATTTCCCTGGAAAATCTAAAAGAGTTTTGTTCAAAGACTCCTCAACTATCATCATTTCCAAAAGATATTGAATCATTATGGCATGATCTATTCAATGTCTTCTCAACCAATAATTTTTATATTCTTCCAAGCCCCAAAATTCAAAGTTGTCCTCATTCGGAACAATATCCAGACCTTCCAAAGTCAATTGATTGTTTTGAATCAAAATTTGAAGAAGAGGATGAGGAATATTCATTTAATGACTTTGAGGAATCAACGAATGATGATTCATCACAATACAGATATGACAGTGTTGCCATTGATTCCCATCCTATCGAATCTTCATACACATCAGTATCTGCTATATGCACTCTGATTCCAAAAATTAAATACCTCGATAATATGACAACGCAGGGTTCAACCAGTGCAGAAATGCTGGCACAGGGCCGATCTATTTCGAGCGCTATCAATACTCTCCATCTACAATGTGCCATCAATGAAAGGGAGTCCATTAGAAGGAGAAATGCAATCGATCTCCTAAAAGAAGAAATGAAACAAATGGATAAAAACTGCACGATTATCCCTTTTCCATTCATTCCTTTCTCCCATGTTTCGAACTATGAATCCTTGATGACATTGTATCAAATTGAACCTTTGTTTGATTGGTATGACGGGACTATTAATGATTTGATATCAACATTTTTATGTGAATATATTTCTCCACATGGATTCCTTCAACCTATTCCTCAAATTGAACAACAACTTGATTCTACACCTTTTGAAGATTCCATTGAAATTGAACAATCCGAGATGTCCACGGTGGAAATGATGGTTATTCCTCCATTTCTCACTAAATGCACCCATATTACGTCTCTTAATTTACGAATGAGTAGCCCTTTCAAAACGTTGTATATTTTGAATGAACTCTTGCTCAGCAATTCTCTTGTTCATATCAAGAAACTCACAATCGAAAGTTGCACCATTTCACACTCCCTTGTTCCAGTGTTCACTTCTTTGCTCCGAAATGAACCTTTTTTGGATATTCGAGATTTGAGTACTCGTGTTTCACGCTCTGACAACTTCAAATATCTTGAATCACTCAATTTGCATCGGTTTGTTCATGATCATCTCAATGATACTGAGATCGAGGATATATGCTGCAGCATTGAGAAATATGTTCCCATCCTCAAGGATTTGGACATTCAAGCTTGCAAGTTCACTCCAAAGCAGAAACTTCGTCTCTCTGTTCTTCAAGAATCGGCCACTAACATTAAATTAGAACTAGATTTCGATTCTGAGAGCCAAATTCATGAATTCAGTTCCAAACTCCGTATATGCGTCAATTTGAGTTCCATTGACTTTGGTTTTAACAATTCTGGAATACGATGTGGAAGCCTGATCCCATCTCTCTGTTGTCTCCATAAACTTCAGAGTTTAACAATTAATTGGGCTTCAGGATCCTTTACAGATGGTTCAGAAACGTATTTCCTTGGAGATGCTATCAAATCGATGCCAATGTTGAACAAGATTTGTCTCCATTATCTTGAATTTGGTTCAGAAGAAAGTGTAGAAAAGTTTGTTGATGGTTTATGTTCGGGTCCAAAGTTCATGATTGACTTCGAACTTTGCACAGTCTTGATTCCATTTCCAATGTGCGTCGAACATTTTGCAAGATTCATCAGAAGTGCTCAAAACAGTTTGGAAAAATTTCATCTCGATCTCGATGTTCCCTTCGAGCCTGATTTGGTCCATCTTAGATCGTTTTGTGGGAGTTTGATTGAGTTTCCTCGCTCCTTTGCTGGTTGTGCTCACCTTTCAACTCTTATTCTCCGCGGTATTCCATCATTTGATTTACCCGCCTTTAAAGTATTTACTGATATTGTTTCTCCCCTACACATTCAATATATTAATATCTCTGATTGTTATTTTATTGGAAACGAAGGTGCACTATATATGGCCAATGCTTTCCATGATGAGCCTGAAGATGAATATATAATAACCATGAGAGAAATTGGATGTACTCATGAAATCTCAAGTCGTCAAATTAAAAGACTCTCAAATGGAAATGTATGTTTGCAGCTAGGATTTTGAATATCTATAATGTGATTGCATTTGTCTTTGCCTGTTCATATTTAAAAAGTTTGTTCAACTCATAACAAACCGTTCTAAACAAGATCTATATTAATGATATTGATATAAATTATATAACGATTTATTGATTGTTACTGCAGAAAAGAATGAATAACAAACCATCAAATTCCATTTCTAAAATAGAAAAAAGGTGATATAGAAACAAAATTTGATATCCATATATAGAAAATGTCAAGTACCTTGACATGTTTAAAAGTGAGAGGTATCGAGAAGAAAACAGAAAAGAAATAATCATAAATTATTAAATAATTGTTTGTATTAGTTCAAATATTAATAAATTATTAATTAATAATATCATAAAATAAAGGATTTAATTTTAAAACCAAGACACTCTGATGAGTGTTGAGTTTGAGTAAAAATAAAATAAAATTATAACAAACAGATCACATAAAATCAAAAAATTTCAAAATAATTCTACCTAATAGATAGTACCTATAATAATAATTGAGAAGATCTCAGCTGAGAACGCAACACATAATCATAACGGTGATAATCGCGATACAGCTTAAGACCAATAATGATAATGACACAACGAATCCTTGGATTGTCATATACTCAAGAATATCACACTCTTTTATGACGCTAAATACATTATCACGCATCACGTAATATGAAGGAGAGATAGAATCTTCTAGATCAGACACTAAGGAAACAGAGGACTCTGCGGCTGAGTAGATAGGTGTACGTCCAATGGAAATATCGAAGAGTAGCTCAGAGGCAAGCGAGGAAACACTACATAAATCCTCAATTTCAACCAAATCAGTATCAACAACATTGTCAACCCAGATAATCAGAGCATAGGATTGACCTGCAGGCATCTCTGCAACAATTAGGCCATATGAAAGATCCTCAGAAGGATCGACTAAGTTGGATTTTTCTGTTGTAAGAGAACCACACGAACTCAGATCAACTCGAGCATACCTAATGACTTCACTTTCATCACTCATATCAACAGATATGGAACTTGTGAGCATAGATTCATCAATCAAATACGATTCCTCAAGATATCCGGACTGGAAATCGTATATTTCTCTCCGATTCATGATATCAGCATCGATCAGCGACTCAAATAACATTGGATGGAGTTCAGACAGGAACATCTTCGAAACATCCCCATCATCCAGCATTGAGATCATTTCGTCTTGTTTGTATTCCAAGGGGAAGAATATATCCCCATGTATTGTAATCACACACAGGTCATAGATAGTGTCAATATTGGACACAATATCGCTCTTATCATCAAATCCCACTGAAGCTTCAACAAAGATCGTCACAACTCCCTGTGGAACGTTACTATCGACTGAATTGAGCGATTTGGACAGAGACAGGAAGATCAATCCACTGC
>BQXS01012441.1:0-13411 GCA_024181965.1 Aduncisulcus paluster
CCTGAAACTTTTATCGCATATATATTTCTATAACAATAATTCTTTCTATTATTATTTATTTGGATTATGTTTATTTATGATATTTATTTTATATTTTATTTGACATGATTCGACATGTAATTGATTCTCACGGAATCAATCCGATCTTCTTCAAACTAATAAACTTGCTTCCTTCTATAGTTGGTTTCCGGTGTTTCTTGCTTTTATTAGTACTTAACACCACATTGTAACACTTTAAGAAATAATTCATCTTTTAGCTGGCCAACATTCACATAACCAACCGCATAGGTCCCAAAACAATTATGTAAAATAATAGAAAGAACCGATTTATCGTGGGACACAGTCTTATCTAAAATCAATGAATACGGTGGTCGTAGTGCAACTTTTCGAGCCTTAATTAAGGATTTATACCTTTCTTCTTTTGAAATACAATATAATGTTGTTTTGCAAAGAGGAACCACGCTTGGAAGATCCCTAATTTTTTCTTGCATCTCGATAGTTAGAAACTCACAAATCGTACATATAGGAATTCCGCAAAGTAATGACCGATTTACAACAAATTCTCTAAATTCTTTTTTAATTGAGGGGATAAAACTCGAAAAATACAACCGGTTTACCTTAACTGTCTGATGATGTCTTTTGGATATAATATGGGCAATGATACATTCGACATTACTCTTAAATAAGGATTTACACGGTTTACATGAAATGTTTTTTTCTCCTTCAATATAATTCGGAATTATATTTGTTTTCAAGTCCTGCTCGACAATTTTGAATATGGTCATTTTGTCAAGTTTTGAATCTCCCAATTCCTCTCTATATTTCTTCCAGTTTCTAACATTCTTTGTCTTCCAGTCTAATCCTAACTTAATTAATTTAATAAAAGATTCTATTGATAACATTAGACAATACAACCAATCAGTTTTGAAAAGATCAATTTACGAAGTAAAGTCATCTTAAATGACACAATCTAATTATTTATTAATTGATAAAACATAATTGGAATACTATATTATCATTTATTATAATAATTTAATCATGTCAAAAAATCACGGGAAAGCCTGACCATTCTGTTTCAAGTCTTTTTGCAAAACGATATATTGATCTGAAGGCGGCAAGATTTGGTTTTGCATATTGTGCTGCTCTGATTGCATCCAATGCACAAGGTATAAACTGTTTAGTGAGAACATCGGTGAATTTCCTATATGATTCATTCTCCAAGAATGTTTGACAGGCCTTTACTGGCTCTGTCTGCCCTTTGAACTTTAAACATGCAATTATTTCATCCCATGACGAGCAGACTTTCGAATATTCTTCAAGAAGAGAAGTCCATCGTACTTTCGTGTATCGAGGAGCATGGATTGCCAATAGAGAACACAGAGCCCTATTCTCCTGGGAACCAGTACTTAAGACAACATTGAGATCTTCTAAAAAGGTTTCTATTTGCTCAAAGAAGTAAGTGAAATAATGTTGGATCACCGTGCTCAATAGATGAGCTGTGCATGGTATCCATGCATATCCATATCCTTCCTCCTCCAACTGTTTTGACACGACCGCGACCATGAGGGGCTCTCTGTCCGTAACAATTGATGAGATATACCTTTTCTTGATTCCAATCTCCTGAAAAGCATTCTTTATGGCGGTACAAAGAATATTTGTACCTTTCGGCATAACTTCTCGGATCTTTGGTGGTAAACACGCCAAAATGTGGGTAATCTCCTGAATTGCTTTCTTGATGTCTTTTGGATTCGTTTTTTGTAATTCTTTTCTGATACCAGGCGCGTGTTTGTACATCATTTCCGACCAATATGATTTGAATACTTCGTCAACAAACGTCCTTGACCAGATGGCATCTTTCATTGCTCCAACATCAATGTATCCGACTGCCCTTGTTTCAAATCCATTAAATGCCAGGATGGTAAGAATTGATTTTCCACGACTGGTTGTTTTATCCATAATAATGGAATAATGGCCCACAAGCGTCTTCTTTCTTTCTTGAAAGAGAGCTTTCTGGCTCAAACTATGAGCTAGGTCATAGCACGTAGAGAGGCACAGTTCTACCGATGGCCTTTTTTCCATAAACCATTCCCTGAAAAATTCTTGGAATTCTAAACTTAGAAATCTCACCACTGTTGAGATTGGATCCGCAGGATATTCCATTTTTAATTACCTTCTCTCTGAATCTTCTTTTGCCGAGCTTTTCTTTTTCTTTGCTGCAGCTATCGGCCTTCATCAATTTTTTGAAGTGTTCATTGGATAGAATATGGGATCGGAAGGATTTTGGATCTTTTAATAGCATAGAGCACGTACAGCATCGTATAAAAGTTTCCGAATGATCATCTTCAAGCCTGAACTGTGTCGTAAGTTCCATTTCCATCATCTTGATAATCTCATCTTTCTTAATATATTGTTTTAGTTTTCGGACGCTCTTATATTTTTGCCAAACCTTAATTGATTTATAATTCGATGTAAATATCGGCTTTAAAAATGATACTATTTTAGATGACATCAAGGAGTCAGATCCCACATTGTTGACAAATTTGTCAAAGTTGTTTCTGGCTTTCTTGGATTAAAAAATGGAAAATAGTATATAAATTAAGAAATATAATTATTTTATTTTATTTTATTATTATTAATTCCTATTTTCGAGGATGGAAAAAATCGACCGGAATCTCTGATATCCACTAAATATATAAAAAAATCGGTAACAGTGAAATACTCTAGAGGGGTCTTTTATAAGAATAAACTTTTATATCGGACCAAATTTATTAAAAGAGTTTAAAAGGTTTAAACTCCCTGCGTTCCGAACCCTGATTCAAGATATGTTTTCCCTGATCAGTTCTTTGGCTCATATTCATACGGAGCATTGAAATGCTCTAAATATCCACGATATAGATATATAGCGAGTATATATCTATTACAACAGTATACGCAATTCTGCGTCAAAGAAAAATTTTTTCTGTGAGACTGCCAAATTTATTGTTTCTTGGAATCCTTACACTATGTATATGTTTGTTTAAGCAGCTGGTACACCAATCAGCAAATTCGTAATAGTTCTTAAAGTCTTCTTCCAGCGAATAAATTCTTAGGAGTTTCGGACTTCACTGTTTACCATTTCTACCAATCCATTGGCTTCATGATCACCGGGGATAGTCACTATGTGAAAGATGTTCATATCCTCCAATAATTTCTTAAATTCTGATGAACATATTGTTTTCCTCCATCACTTCTAAGAGATACGTATCTCCGCTTCATGGGCACTACTCTCCTTTTCTTTCTTGAAGTTCTTCCGCCTCCATCTCGAATCTTTTAACCCAATAATCCAGATAGACAATTTATTATTATCGCTTGCGATAGTTTAATTGTTAACAAAACATCAAACCATTTGACCCAGCTACACCGACCGAACCCGATGACATCACTCTCATCAGAATTAGTCGAGAAGTATGTTCCTGTTTTGTTTAAATTTGTAACTTTGATAATCTAATATAACTATTTCTAATTTTTGTTTCTTTAATAATCCTTGCAAGCACCCATGCTTCATGAAGATACGTATCTCCGCTTCATGGGCACTACTCTCCTTTTCTTTCTTGAAGTTCTTCCGCCTCCATCTCGAATCTTTTAACCCAATAATCCAGATATGACAGAGGCTAGTGATTTAATGATGATTCCATGGGCCAGCCCTCATCTTCCCGTATCGCTGTACTAATGTAACTTAAGAGTCCTTGAGATGAAAGCCATCCTCCAAGGGCTGCTATTGTTTCCGCTTCAACTCCCATCTTGTGTAAGAGAACGGCCGCTCCCTTCCTCATGCTGTGAGCACCATATTTTTCCTTGAATAATCTTCCGGACCAAGTTCTGAAATTCTCCTGGAGGCGAAGGAGAGGTGATGGCCTCTCCTTTCCTGGCTCTGCAAATAAGAAGGTGTAAGGTTTGATCGCCGTCAACCTTTTGTGTGTTTCAATGAGTCTATTCAACAGGGAATACGCGTTCAATGGGCCTCCCACGTTGACTCTTACTTTCATACCGCCTGAGATTGTCTTGTTCTTGGGGCACCAGAGAACAAAGGCATTGTCTCGAACTTCTATACCATTGAGCCTTATCGAAGCGGTTGAGCCTGCTCTTGAGACTGTTTCGAAGGTCACTGCCACCCATGCAGCAAAATCTATTCTTCCACGTTCGAGAGCATGTCTGATTAGTGATTGTGCTTCCTCAATAGATAGAATGTGCGTCCCTGCTTGCGAAGTGGTTACTGCACAGAGAGGGGTGGCCAGTCTTACGTATGTTTTCTTAAGCTCCGTAGGAAACCTTCCTGCAATCAAAGCGGCCACGTGAGTGAGGACAGACCACGCACTACGCGGTTTTACATTCTTCAGGAGCTCCATTCCGATTACAGCGAGCTCCTCCCACCATTTGGAAGTGGATTCTCGATGTCGAATGATGTGTCTAACCCTTCGTTGAGCGCCGGCCGTTGAGTTTGTGCGAGTCACGTCTGCAGCTTCATCTTCACGAAGTATGCGATCAATCGTGCCGTCTTCTTGTGTTTCGTTGACCACTCTACCAAGTATTCTGGGACCGTTCTTGGCGAAATCTCGAAAAAGTTGAGTGCATTGCTTCTTAAATAGGCCCCTAGCCTCGGGGTTAGCGGTGAAGAGATTACCACCAGCCCACTTGTCTGAGATAAGGGAGAGACTGATTGATCTGGACCCCGATCCAATGGCGATAGCCACCTTATGGCTTCCAACTCTACATGTGGATTGGGATGGAGAAGGTATCTTCCAAGTGGGTCTCTTTTTAACGCTGCTAGGACGGCTACGCCATCTTCCGGGGATAGGATTGAAGAAAACGGACCCCATCTTCCAATGATCACCCTTTCCATTGTGTCCAAATCTATATCCGCCTTTCGTGAGAGTGCATCTGCTTCTGCATTGTGACACCCCTTCACCCAGTGTGGTATGATCGAGATGTTCTGGGATCTGGCTTCTGCCCAAATCTGTACTGCGAGAATTTGTAGCTGTGACGACTTGCTTGAGCCTTTTGACACTGCTGATCTTGCCGCTATGGAATCCGTACCCCAGACCCAGATTCCACTCTCGAGTCGTTCCTGTTGTAATGTTTTCAGTAGTGTCCATGTCTCTATGGCTGTGATGTGTGCAGGGCATTGTGTGATTTCGAATTGTACGAGCTTCTTTGGCTTGCCAGGTCTCATGAGGACCGCTCCTGCTCCCTCCAGGGAAGCGTCGGTGAGGATAACTCCATTGGGCACCAATCCAGGCCAGTGGGACCAAGGGTGTTCGATGATTTTGTTCCAGAAACTTAGTTCTGCCCTTGCTTCCTCCGAGGGTTTGAAAGCTCCCTTCCTTTTGTGTAACTGTGCGAGGAGTTGTTTTGTATAGATTGCCGCGAAAGGGAAGATTCGTTTCAAGAAGAGAATGTGTCCAACCAGCTGTTTTACCTGCAACTTGGACCACCGAGTGTCTCTTAGCCTTCGAACGAACAGCTCCGATAAAACTCTTTTCTTTTCGTGGGACAAACCTATCTCCATCTTTTCGGTGTCTACTGTATATCCAAGATATTCTAGGCGCCTTGATGGCCCTATCGTCTTCTCTGGGGCAATGACAGCCCCGAGCCTCGCGAATATTTCCCTTGTGATGCGCAATTCTTGTGCTGCTTTGTCCTCTGATGCAGAAAATAGAAGGAAATCGTCGATATAGACTGTAGATTCGATTCCGTGCTTTCTCAGAATTTTCACTAGCTCTGATGTGACCTTTTGGAATATGAACGGACTCCATGACGATCCGAACGGGAGGACGTTGGTTATGAAGAATCGACCTCTGTAGGCTATGCCGAAGAGACCTCTGTCCTTTTCCCGTACTAATAGCTGCCAAAAACCTTTCTTTAGATCCAGCTTTGTAAGGAAATGGCTTGCGGTCTGCAGTCTTGAACAGGACATCCAGAGCGTTTAATCTGAAAGGTAGCGGTGGTAGACGCCTGTTTAAGGGAGTTAAATCGTGCACTGGTCTTGTCTCGTCTGAATTGTGCTTTGGAACTGTGAAGTATCTGGCCGTTATCGTTGGCTGGTATTCCGATTCTGAGATGGCTCCAGACTCCAGCATCTTTGCGAAGTGGATGTCTAGCTCCTTTGATGGACTTGTCACCACTAGTGGCGTGGGCGCTCTTGAGCTTGGGCGGAATATGGCTCCCGCTCTGAGCCATTCCACAATGGTGTGGCAGGCACCCTCTTTTTCCCATTCCCGCCATTTTGATGACATTGAGCCGACTGGGTTCTGTGTTGAGCTTAGCATTCCACTCCCCCCTTCTTGAATATCTTGTTTGATAGATTTTGTAATAGACACAGGACAGTTTACTCCGGGAGTGGAACGCCGCATTAAAAAGGGCATGAGGAGGAAGAGTGATATTTCCCACACTTGGGACACTTTTCTTTAGACTTGTCCTGTTTCTCCTTGCGGTAACCTTTCTTCCAGGGAACTGTCGACTTGCTGCTCGGTTTGACTTGTTCTTTGCGGGACACAAGCCTCTTTTGAACTGTTGCAGCGACTTTGTCCAGTGAAGTGCTGGGACATTCCTCAATGACCTTATGTGCCACTCGGAAAGCATCTTTGTTCCTGAGCCAGTCGGCTGAGACAATAGCTTTTTCCTGGGCATCGAAGGCTGCCTCGACGCTCTCGATGAAAGCATCTTGGGAAGTCGCAGCGTCGAATGCTGACAGAAGGAGGTCTCTAAGGTGGTCAAGACGTTTGAGTTCGATTTGCCCAAAGGTTGACAGCCCTCGGTCTCTTCTCTGGTCTTTACGTTTGAGGGTGTCCAATTCTCTCTGCATCCTGATAACTTGAGCCAAGAGGACCTCTTGAGCAGGAGCTTCCGGTGTTTCTGGTGTCGCAACGGGTGTCTGACCCTCTCCAGTGCCTTCCTGTTCGCCGTTAATTTGGACTTCCTCTGAAGACGAACTCTCTTCAATTTCAGGTTGTATCTGTTGTTCCGCATGTCTAATGGTTCTTCTTGGTGGCATGGAATTATTATTATCGCTTGCGATAGTTTAATTGTTAACAAAACATCAAACCATTTGACCCAGCTACACCGACCGAACCCGATGACATCACTCTCATCAGAATTAGTCGAGAAGTATGTTCCTGTTTTGTTTAAATTTGTAACTTTGATAATCTAATATAACTATTTCTAATTTTTGTTTCTTTAATAATCCTTGCAAGCACCCATGCTTCATGAGGATTTCGGGCAACCACAAAGACAGAATATTCCACGCAATTCTCTTACAGCCTCCTCGCTTGTGGCTGTGGCTGTCGGTCTAACGACTGTAAAACGTGAGAAGTCGTCTATTAAGATTAAAACTCGTCTGGTTCAACAGCCAAAATGATTTTCTGTTTTAATACACCATTAACCTTTTCCCACACGATCTGCTGTTCCGTTTCCCAGGAGATTTTTGATTCTCTTTGCCTTAATCTGGATATCGGCTCAGTTATCCTCGAATAATCTGGGATGAACTCCTTAACGAAATTAATCGCCCCCAATAGCTTCTGAACCTCTCTTCTTATTTCTGGGAGTGGGAATTTTTGCCATGTCTTCCAGCCTCCTCTGGGTCACTCTTCTTCTATAGCTATTAATTGTAAACCCGAGATATGTTACTTCTTCAACTCCAAAACTGCACTTTTTATAATTTAACAATAAATTGTGTTTAGCTAACCTCAGTATCACTTCTTTTAAGTTCAGTAGGAACTCTTCTTGGTCCTTTCCAAATACTAATAAATCATATAGGTAAATTAAAACTTTGGAGCCAACAATGTCATGGAAGATTGAATTGATACATCTTTGGAAATGACTGGGTGCAGTTTTTAACCCAAAGGGCATTCGAGTCCATTCAAAAGACCTTTATGCGAAATAAAAGCAGTGTAAGGTATGGAATCTTCTTCCACCCTAATCCATTCTTTATATCCAAAGTAGCAAAGATGGACATATCATTTAAAGCCCTGAATAAACTAGATTGAAGTGGAATCGGGTACATATCGTCTCTCATTTGTTTGTTTAATCCTGTGTAGTCGATACATATCCTGATCTACTTATCGGGTTTTTCGACGACGACTATTGGCGCAGCAAAAGTGCTTTTTGACGCTCTTATGTAACCCTTTTCGAGCAACTCTTCTAATTGTTGCGTTAATTCTTACTCCAACCCAAACGGTGGAGGCCTTAATTTCCTTTGAATGGGGGGTTTTCTGATTTGAGTTCTATTTTATATTCCGGCACATTGACGGCATTGTCTCTGTCAATAATACATGGTCAAGGTCGACCATTTTCCATTTTGTTTAGTCAATATTTGTTGAACATTTTTTGGTCTCAATATCTAGACCATAAATATGGTCCAGGTTTATTGACCAACCAGATTGTGACCGTATTTTGGTCAATAAATCATGACCATATTTGGTATGAAAATGGTCAAAATGAGAAATCAAAAAAAAAAAAGAAAAACTATTTTTAGATATATGAATATCGGCTGGCCTGAAGGATGAGAACCCTCTATCTTCGCTATGAACCTTCCATACGAAGGTCTGCTGACACTTTTATCAATAAATTGTACCACACAACCTCTTTATAAAACTACAACTCGACTTACGTCACAGTATTATACTTTTACAAACAAGTGAGCGGTTACAGTGGCTCCGAAACCAGACTCAGATGGAAGGGTCTGTGTGGATGCTCGGGTATTTAATCAAAATATTGTGGGTAATGAGAACCCTATCCCAAGACTGGATGATCTTTTTGCATCGAAATATTTTGTTGGGAAGAAGATTTTTGGGAAGCTGGATGGAAAATCTAATTGTAGAGTGTCCCACTGTTAATTCAGAAAAAATGAAATCTTCTGGGCTAGCAAATTTATTGATTAAATTCGATTCAACAGTCTGATCAAGAATTAGTAAATTTGGACAACGTACGATCCGCATTAATACTTTTATTTGTTATATTACTAAGCGCTACCACACAATTGATAAATTTTTTCTCCATTGACAAGATATACAGGATGTCCCCAAGAAATCTTCCATTTTGCTGCACTATCCCGATCATTTGATAATAATTTTATGGCATTATTATATGATTGAATGCATTTTTGGTGCCTTGTCCAAAATTGATCTTTATCATGACCAGACAGAACTAATTCATCATGATGCATAAAATTTCAACCTGATTATATGGAGAAAATATTTCTTCTATTTTATCTCCTTGAAAGAGGTTCAGAGGGTTCCGGTCTTTTTTCAGATGAATAACAAAGAAGGAAAGAAACAAAAGGTATTGCAGACGACGAAGAAGAAAAGCTTCGGACATTCCAGCCAGGTGAAAAGGTTTTCGTTCACAACCATAACCACAAATCTAAGCTCAAATCGAGCCTCTTCGGTCCTTTCGAAATCATCGAGAGAACCGGAAGCAAAAACTACGCAATCAAGAATGAATTAGAACCGGATGGAAGAGAAACAGTCCTTCCACGTAGACGACATTCAACCAATCGAGCAAACCAGTGCCACCCAAGCGGAAATGATCAAGGCACTGAGAGCGGCAGACGAAGGAAAACGTGTCATCAAGGCTATCGAAGCCCACAAAGGTAGACGTGGAGCGAGACAGTTCCTAGTGTCATGGATAGGACTTCTAGAAGCGAAAAGATCATGGAAAAAGGAGACGGACATCCGCGAAAGTTTCATATACAAGAATTACATGAAGAACCAAGGATTGTGAAGACGGGAAAGACACTATGGAAGGAAGGCAGTGTAATGAACAATAATACAAGGATTTGGATTGAGGTTTATCATTTTTATTTTCGTTTAATCACTTTTTATATTTTGGTTTATTGAATATATGGGAATATAGACTGCAGGGAGTTTATGGTTTAAACTCCCGAAACAATCATCTGAACAAATAAATTTGGCCGCATTAAAGTTTAACAGAGTGTCCCACAAAAATCGAAGTCCTTCAAAATAATTTATAATAAATAATTTTATATTAATTATAAAATGTCAATCTAAATATAAACAATTCTTATGGCAAAAATCCGTTTGTAGTGAAATGCGAAGCATTTTCAACATTGAGTTTGTATTCACAAATAAACAACATTTGAAGGGTTTTAATAAGGAATGGATTTAGAAATATTACCAGTAAGCTTAATTTCAAAAATTTTAAAGGAAAAAATCCAAGGTTCTACGGTCCTAAATCATCTTCAAAGACGACAGTCAATTTCAAGTGAATCTCTAAGACTCAGCATCAAGGAAAACTTTTTCCTAACACGATCCAAAAAAGTGTATTGTAAAATATGTGATTGTAATAGTTTGTCCATTAATTCACGCTCTATTGCTTGCCATATGCTATCTTCTACTCATTTAAGAAATTCCTCCTCATCACAATTACCAATCAAGAGGAGGTTTTCAGAATCAGCAGAATTAATGGAAAAAGTAAGATATGCGGAACGACTTATGGTTGATTCTATGCTCAAAATTGGATATTCGGTCTCCTCTATTTCCTCTATTTACAATATCGCAGTTGTCAAAGCCATCCAATCAATTAAGCAACCTTTTCAAATATCAAGATCAACTGCATACAGAATTAGAGACGATCTATTAAAACGTCAAGATCCAGGAGCACTAATGGCGTATTTCCCAGATTATTTTTCTATCGTCCTCGATAAGTTTAAATCTGGTTTAAAACACATTCTATTTATATTGATATCTTCTCATAATATTTGTTTGGCCTTTGACTTTATTGATATTTCAGAATTAGTCAAGAAAAAATTATGTCATTTTCAAAGTCATCAATCACCCGATGAAGAAATTTCCGCGGAAGAATTTGAATCATCAAATCCAGATGAATGTCATGATTTAAGCCAAGATTTTGCACAAGATATAATTTATTTTGAACCCAGAGTATCAATTGAGATGTTTTCTGCCCGAGCTACTGATTTAGCTAAAGCTGTTACAAATCTTTTACTTAAGCATAAAATCAGAAAGTCAAGCATTGTGGCAATTATAACTGACCGAGAACCAACAATGATTCTCATCACAGAGACTCTGATAAGACAAGGTTTTGGGATGGTCAAAACCCACTGTACCTCCCATGTTATATCAATATTATTGCAAAGATTTACTAAATTGAGGCTTCCTACTATATCTCAGTTTATTCACAGAATTTCTAAATTCCTTGGTGTCCAAAAAGAGGCAAGATCCATGGAAAGAGAAATCATGAAACTCCCCAAAATTTCCGATTTCTCAATTAGATGGAAAAATACCCTAGAAAATATGAAAATAATAATTGAATATTGGGATATTTATTTAAGTCTGATTTTAAAATGCGAAGAAAGTGCTGATAGACAGCGAATTTTGGCTGATATGAGGAATCCGACCCTCAAAGAAAATCTCTTTTCCTTTTTCTCGCAAACTGGAGAGAAATCCCTCTCGATCCTAACTACAACTCAAAGAGAGAAACCAATTACAGAGGATTATTATCATTTAAGAGATTTTTTTCATGAAATTGAGGAGGAATGGGGTGGACGAATGATCACTGAAAGATCTTACATCCGGGCAAGGCACGAGTTAGAAATGAATATAAAACTTTATTATTTGAGAGTGGTATTTTGTCCAGAGGAGTGGAAGTTTCAAGAGAGCGTGGATACGACCTGCGCGACATATTCTTTTTCACATTTCTTGTCAGAAGCTGGTGAGCGAAGATATTTTGTTCAAAACCGGTTTAAAGAATATATTTCGCTGCTTGATGATCCTTCTAATTCTTCATTACTTAAGATTCCAAGATTTATAGAAATTCATTATCCTTGCTTAAAAAAATATCAATTAATGGTTTTATCAATGCCATTTACTGGAGCGTCCATAGAAAGATTCTTTAGTGTCGTGAGTTCTGAGAATTCAAGCACTCGCAGACATCATCAAACTTCGACATTGATAGCTGAGGCAAAATACAAGTTTAATGCAAAACAATTAGAATCCATTGAATAAAACGTGAAATTAAAATAAAATTTATTGATATCTCTTGAATTTATCCATTAAATATGTGGATATGGATAATAATTCTTGAAACAATAAATGTACAATAAAATACAAATTATAGACATTTTTATAACTAAAAGGTATTTTTTATTTATTTTTTTTAATTTTTTTTCTTAAATAAATGAAATACAAAAAAGACATCGAAAAACGGCCACTTGGATTATAAAAAAAAAAAAAAACATTGCCTGATGAAAGGGCTTTTTTTTGCCTCCCCACTTTTATAGCGACAAAAAACGGCCTAGGAAGCAGAGGTCACCGGAGAGCGGGGAGTACTGAAGAAGCCTCACCTTAATTTTTTTAAAAAAAGATAGAAAATAAAACGTTAGCTTAAAAAAAATGAAAAAATAAAACAAAAAATAAAAATTGAAACTTGTTGGTTACAAAAGAAATATTTCAGTCTGGATATACTGAAAACATGTCGTGCAACCCAAAATCATAGAACAGAATAGAATTATTAAGTTCAAATAATTTCAAATTTATTTTTAAAAACATAAAAATTTCTTGCATTTAAGGATACAATCATCTTTTTTATTGGTATAAAATAAGTTTTTATATTCACTGAATTAGAATAAAAAATAAAAATTTATTTAATATCTTTGAGAATACACATATAACTAAGCAAAATATGTTTTTTTGTATCTACTCATAATCGTATTTAAATTTTATTTTTGTCCTGTCATCACAACGAACTCTTTTTTATGTCAAGACATATGTTAAACATAACATCGCTGCTTTTCGAGTAAAACATATGTTCTACCATAGGTATTACATGTGTATACCATTAATGTTTGACATATGTATACCATTAATGTTTGACATATGTATACCATCATTGTTTGACATATGAAGACTTCATGTCTTATCCATTTAGTTAATTGCTATTAAGACGATTGATTTTATTATTTTCTCAATGGACAAATCAAAAAGTGACCTGGGATTGTTTTATATTGTAAATCTCTTGCCAGGGAACAATGAACCAACCTATCAACACTAGAAATCAGAATATTATCGATTCGAGAGTAAATATATAAGTAAAATAAATTATACCGATATTCTCGGTTTCCAACTGATGCTACTTCGTAATATTCATAAATGTATCCCCTTATATACGATTTGTCTTCGCAATGTTGACAAAAGACAACTATTGAGTCATCAGCTTCCCTATTCTTAAACGTATAGCACTTTCCAGGACGAAATCGGATGCTAGGAAGCGAATCACTCTCATCCGGAATATCCATTGCTGGAATTAAAAACGGAAGGGACATCGAAGCCAGATAATGGGACTTTGGCTGTGTGCGCACGTATCTATATAATCGATATATTGATGAATTAATTATCGATTC
>BQXS01012443.1:0-10035 GCA_024181965.1 Aduncisulcus paluster
CAAGAGACGGAATTGTTGAGAAAGTAGAAACAAGCTTACACCAATATCTCATTCCATCATTTTCTTCATCTTTTCCTTTCATTTTTTCTTTACATTCCTTAACAATATCAAACCAGAAATCAAGGAAGCCCTTGGTTTCCTTAAATATTTCAGCCATGTGGGTGGGATTACTGCAAAGATTAGAAAAGAATGCTAAACTTCGAGAGAGAACAAAATTAACAACGTCTTTACCAAATTCCTTTTTTCTGTGACCAATCTCTTTGAGATTATTCAGAACAGGGAGAAACATGAACCAAAGCTGTGAGGAACGGGAGGGAGAGGCGACATCAGGATTTGTGTCGGAGGAAACATATCGAAGAATGCTTAACCACTTCATATAACCGTCGATAGTGGGGTATTTCCTCATCCAAGGTAAAATGTGAGGGAGAAGAATGGATAAAAGGGAATTTCGAATGAAGGGCGTATTCTCTTCTGAAAATGCATATTCTTGACATAGTTCAAGGATATCCAAAACCTTAAAATTTGAAAAATTCTTTGTTTCACCAAGGGAAAAAATTATGGAGAGAAAGCCAGATATTTCACCAAAAAGAATTTTCTGAAGATTGGGATAATCATACCTGAATAATGTCAATTTCATCGATGATTTAATTATTCGGAGCAACAATATAGTTATTTGACTCATTTTATCTTCAGCTTCGAGTGGTTTCTTCTTATTTTCTCGTTTATCTCGAGTTCTTCTTTTCCCAACTCGAGATGCTCCATATGGAGATGTACCATCTTTCTCCCCTTCTTCTGGTTTGTCCGTGGATGCCTCCCTAAGCACAGATTCAACTCTGATCATAGAAGGAAACATTGATTTGAAAAAGGAACCGAGGTCGGACAGTACAGTATGAGAAATGGGATTCGAACCGAGGTCGGGCAGTACAGAATGAGAAATGGGATTCGAACCGAGGTCGGGCAGTACAGTATGAAAAATGGGATTCAGAGAGCGTCGTAGGGGAATTTCATATATTAATTGATTCGACAAATATGAAAAGCAAAGGGTAAAAATATCTCGACGGGCTAGGATCGTCTTTGATGATTTGGAGAATTCATCAAAGAATGCACAAATACGTCCGTAAAGCTCATAAAATGGATATGAACATGTAATATCACACTTAAGTCTGTCAAGTTCGGATTGAGTAAAACGTGTTGGCATATCTGAGTTGAAGAAAAATAATTCAAACGAAAAAAATGGAAAAGCGATTAGATTACAATTTATGACATTAATAAATCAAAAGGCGAACATAGAATAAGACAAATGTGTACTACACATTATTTCTAGTTGAAAAAAATCTGATTCATAGTAGCCTACTACATACTCAATATTAATAAGTGGAATAAATATCAAAGTACTACAGAAAATAGAATATATATCCAAATATGTGGAATAACAACGCCTTTGGGATATATTCTGGAATGGACTCGGTCAAGAAATGCTTGATTTTTTTGAAAGCTGAGTCAGCTCGCGAAATACCTCGCTCGCGGTGTCTTTATTTAATGTTGTTCAAATAAATTTTTACACTTATTTAATTATCTATATTTTATATTATATTTCACATCTGGGATTCCTCATTAGATCCAGCTTCGCCAAATACTTGGAGAAACAGAAACCATATCCTTTCGCCAGTGCTGCGCCAAGGCGAGCAAGTCTCCAGAATGAGGTTTGGAAGAGGGATTTTTCAGAAACAACAACAAACAACGACCGCTTATTCTCGCCTTCGGCAGCCGAAGTTCGGCTTCCTAATAAAAGTCTGGTTATACCAGAACTTGTCCGTGAAGACGGATTATCTTATTGAAACTCCTATTTCCGTTTGCAATTCGAACTTCGAATTTGATTCGACGAAACAACTTGAAGTTGTGAAGCACAGGGGTGTACATCTTGCAGCCGCTGGCTGCCAACGAGAAATTTGGCTGCAATTGGCTGCCAAGTGGCTGCATTTTGCGTTTTTTTTTGAAAATAAACTCCACAAATTTCGTGATTTGAATCTCTTTTTTTTGCATCGTTTCGCAATAATTATGGGTGATTGTAACAAAATTTACTTTTTACAAAACGTTTGGGATTCTTTAGATGAAAAGGATAAAGAAAAATTTGAAGATAAGGAGAAATTTGAAGAGAATTTTGATTGCAGTTTTGATTGGACAAAACCCATTACAAAAAATAAGAAAATATCAGGTAAATTAAAAAAACGGTATTATCTGCAATGTAAATGTTGTCATTGCCTGATCGAGAGGACTGTAAAGAAATTACGTTCTCATCTCAAGTCAGAGCAACACCTTTCGAAATATGACGCTTGTCAGGAGCAGAAAACCATTGATGAATATCGTAAGAAGGGGAAAATATCTCCTTCCGATGCTAAAGATGGGTGTATAGGCCATTTACTTGGGTTAGGACTTTCTCCTCTGATGATCAGTAAGATTTTGACACCGGAGTTTCAATCTTTAATGTATAAAGCAGGAACTGGGAATATTGTAACAAGAAAGATAGTAGAAACGACAGCAAAAAGATTGATAAAAAAACAAGAGGATGATTTGTGTCGAGAGTTGGAGGGATGTAAACAAGCAGGAAAGATGAGAAGTTCTCAGGATGCGCTCCAATATGGTCCCTCGAAAAAACGGTCTGAGATCTCTCAGTCTGTGAGTGTTGATAAGGAATCCCAAGACAAAGAGCACTCTATTACAGCAATTGGTAAGTCTTCACATAAGTTATGTCATTCTCAGAAAAATCAACGATGCATTGATGAGTTTTTCCCGGTTGTACCTAAATCACCCACATCTGATTCCTCTAGTTCTTTGTCTGAGGAATCTCAGATTGAGATTCAGAGTATAGACAGCGTCAAATTGTAATTTCAAAATGATTACAAAATGACGAAATGAATGTATTGACCGCGTTAGTGGTGGCTAGCAAATTTATTATGGAGGAGGTGACCGGTACAACCGGGGAATGTCGGTTACCATCACATCAAATGATGAATCTTGATCGTTTATAAGAATCCATGAAATGAGATCAAAAGATAATGACTGGTGTACCTGGGTTTATACGGCTCTATTTCATATTCTATATTGTATATACACTTCATATGAGACCTTTCTCGGGCCCTTTTATTCTACTTTCTTGGATAAGAAGATGATCAGTGATTGAGGTGAAATTAAGAATATAAATGAAATGCCATCTCAAGAAAAAATGTCTTTATAGATATTAATAATACAAAAAGTCCATATTGGGCAATGTCCTTTCATTATTCTGCTCAATGATCAACCTGAAATTATCCTACAACATGCTATATTAAATATTTTATTCCAAAAGTTTACCTTTTTACTTTTAATGGAAGTAATTTGACTAATTATTGCTCTAATTCATGCCATATCGTCTAATATCACTAGATACAGTGAATCTACCCGTATGTGACTGGACTAAAAAAATCCCACTGGCAGAGTACATCTGGCAGATATACACCCACTTCTGAAGTGTCACCAAGTGGGCTAGAATCCCTTCCAAACATATTCCCCCATCAAAAGACATTGCCAAACAATATAAGTAAAAACAAATGAATCAGTTTTTCTCAATCGAGCAGAGAATAGTGAGAACGATTCGAAAACCAAGAAAAACCAGAAGTATAGCTTCTCTGCCAATATGTCGATGATATATATGCAATATTCATAGATTTTAAATGCAACTTATCATCATATTTTGTAACTTTATAATCCAATATGTAAACAAATGTCGGACTTATGAAACGATTTTGTGTCGGGAGTGGATTCACAAGGATGACATACAACATATGAAACAAAGGAAAATTTAACACATATTTATTTATATATTATGCAATATCACTTTCCGTGATTGTCAGACGGGGGTTGTGAGTTTGGTCGTCGTCTTTTCCTGCGTAAATAACATATTATATATTTACTGTATGCCATATCTTTTACTACTTATACATTTAGACATATTTTAATTGGTGACTTCTAATTATACCCATTATTGTGCTGTGTGGTCGTTTCTTGTTCGTTTTGTTCGTCGGGGTCGTGGTGTCTATGTCTCGGACTGTTCTCTTTGAAATTCGCAATTATTCTGTTTATTTTTATTTTTTTAGATAATATTCCTTCTCTATTCAAATGAGTTTATCCACAGATGCTGTTATTCAAACTATAGAACCCGAGTTTGTCCAGGAAGGAGATTGCCTTTGCTGTCCAATTCCTGGAGATGCCCCCAATATCAAGAGTGCAGCATTTCCAACTATCACAGCAATAGATGGAACCAAGAAAGAAGGTGATGAAGAGTACGATCAGAGTTCTGAAGCACAAGATATGATGAAAGAAGAGTTGAATTGTGGGCATTTTACCGATATTTCCATTCCTTTCTCTTCATTTTCCCCAATTAAAGGTGTCTATATCTGTCTTTTTGTTTCTACTTATTCTTTACCTCCATCACACCTTATCTTCACTTTCACATCTTCAAAGCGTGGGAAAACATCCAAGAAATTTGAATTTCCTGAACTTAAAGGTTGGTATTGGTATTTCCTTCCTGTTGATCTCCCTGATGTTGTTCTGTGTGAGATTACAGGGAAAGGAAGAGAGGAAGAGTCTTTTGAAATCGAATCCCTTGTTTTCATTAGTAGAGAAGAATCGCCTGAAGAAATCATATTTCATGAATCCAGAGAGAAACTATGGTCTGAAGCTCCAGTTGTGAAACCAAAGTTTGTTAAGGAAGGAGATAATGAATCTAAAGGTAAAGATTCTATTCCCATTCAACGAGATGATCCAAAGATTGTTGATCCTTCATTCTCAATGGTTAAGTGCAAGGATGATTCGTATAGTAAGGAATCTGAGTATTATGATCAGAGTTCAGATGCACAAAGAATGTTAAAAGGGGAATGTTATTTACACTTATCCCATCTTTCCATCCCTTTCCCATCACCTAGTCCCATGAAAGGTGCTTATATCTGTGTGAATATGTTTCATAGTTCACCCTCTCTTCTCTTCACTTTCACCGATTGTGATGGTAAGAAGACATCCAAGAAGTATGAATTCACAAGACCAAAACATAAATATGAATGGCACTTCCTTCCTATTGATTTGCCGAATGTTATATTGTGCGAGATTGAAGGGAAAGGGATGTGGAAAGAGAAGAACTGTCGAATTTTCGGAGTCTACTCCCTTGTATTTACTATGCCCGAGGAAACCATTGCAGCTGAACGATTATCTCTACTTCCATGGAAATAACCCAAGGATAATGCTATTGTCTGTAAAGAGGTCAGTCTTCTCAGAAATAATCGTTTGACAGATGTCTGATATGATATCAGTGATATTAATCCCATGATTTACCAAGATGATAGATGCCGATCATAATGAAAGATTAACTGATTTCTCGAGAAGATTTATTGCAATTCTTTCCTCGAATGATTGCTATGAGAATCATCACAATCAGATATCTGTCCGCTAACTTTGGTGTCATCCTCCTCTATCTGTGGTGATACCTTGACATTATCCAGTCTGACAGCTCTTGCATGATCACTTTCGAACAAAATCACTCTCCATTGCTGATTCAAACATAAGATAATTGATAAAATAATTGCAAGTGAAAGAATAAACCCAAACGACAGCATTGCCACTCCATAATTCCATTTCTTAGCGATAGCACCACCAATCATTGGAATAGTAGCCAGACAGAGATTTGTCATGGCAACTTGAACCCCAAAACAGACATTGGACAGTGATCGGTTGGTCATTACCCTATCAATTGCGTTTGTACAAACAGCTGGAATGGTACTATAACTCACTCCAATAAGAAGGAAACATGAATGGAATAAATTCGTGAGTTTAGATGGGTTGGAGTGTATAATTTCGCAAAAAGATGATTCCAAGGCGTTTGAGGAAAGAAAATTCAGTCCAACAAATCATTCGTCAGAGAGAGTTGAACCGAAGCCATAAAGAAGCATGTTGATAAAATTGATTGAACAACCAACGTGACCCAGACTTCAGAATCTCCAGACTCTAGGACATTTTATAGGACAAGTCACTCGGATTTGAAATCCAAAAAAATATCAAGGAAAATACAATATTGACACGGCTAAAGAGTCACTGATCATAATAATTCCGCCATGAAAAGATGAAATGGAACCATTCACAGATTTCCAAAATCTCTATATTGCAACAAAAACGATCTTCGAATCACAGCAATTCTTTGGAGCTTGTGATTTACATGAGAACGACCCAATGGCCATGAGTCATGAAATATAGTATTTATACCATATTATCTACTCCAGAAGAAACAGACAATTGGACTCTTTTAAAGGATAAAAGAAGGCTTCTTCTCTAACTGCCAATTTAAACAGCATGGGTATATATGGAAGAAATATTATTTTTTGTCCAAATATTATGCAAATAGATTAATGCCCAAGAGCCATGGATAACCCCCAATGCTGGAGATACACAAAATGTCGTTTTAAACCTATTATTTTGACCGAATCCATTCCAGCGGATAGCCTAAAGGTGTTGTGATTCCATATATTTGGATATATTATATTCCATTATCTTCAGTATTTTTATATTTAAACAGTTTATTGCTTTTGTATGTTTATTTCCACATTTGTCTTGTTCCATGGTCGATTTATGTTTTATTTATGTCATAAATTATAATTTAATCCTTATTTTTTCGATTTTTAATTGAATTGGGTTTTGTTCACCTCTGACAAATTAGACCATGCCACGAAATCCTTTTACGCAATGTGAACTTGAGAAATTGAGGGAAGATATTAAACTTACGGAGGATAGATTATCTGTTAGAACTCTATTTGATCGAATTTATCCTCGTTTTGGGAATACTTTGGATGAATTCTCTGAATCACCTTCTGCTATTCTATCTCATCGAGAACTTTTGACTCTATTATTTGAATGTTTATCGTTGATTCTTAGACACACAGTTTTTGATGAAAATGGCAATGAATTTGAAATATTTATTATTAATGATTATTCTCCTGATTTTGATAAATATTCCTGCTATGTTCTACCTATAATTCATCAATTCCTTAAGATTGAGTCTATTATTAGAGAAAATGCCCAATCTGAATCGATAGAGAAGGATGAAGATGAAGTGATCACCGCAAAAGTACAATCCTCTGGAAAAGTCAAAAAGGAAGAACAAGAAGAAGAAGAAAACGTGGGTCCGATAACGATATTTTTGATTAGAATAATTAAAATCTCTATGTCAAGAGATTACAACCTTCGTACAAGTCTATATTCCCAAGTTTCCCATCTTCTCTCCAAAATGTTTTCCCTTGGCCAAACCAAGAAACTTGAAGATTCTCTTGTTGAGGATATCCTTGAAATATGCTCAGAGTTTGCGTTTTCAAGAGATGATTCCGTCAAGGATCCCCTTTCATTAGTTCTTCACCCTCATATCCAAGCCTGGATGAAGAGGTACCCTGAAAAGAAGTTTTTTACCCAGTGGGTCTGTATTCTTCGCCATATTACAGCTGGAGATAGCGATAAACTTTCTCATAAACCCCGTTCTGCCTTAATGTGGTCCATGTTACACCCTGTACTGAATGTTGTAAAACATATTGGATCCAAAGAAATGATATTTGATGGTAAATTGGATACAATTCTATCTTATTCCTTAATATTCTTTTCTAATCTAATCAGTGTACCTGTCCACATTGCTGAAATGTATGAGGAAACCAAAGAGTACCTTGAGAACTGGTTTGAAATGGTTCAGAAAGGAAAAGAGGAAGATGGAGTAAGATATTGGTGTAAGCTTGTTTCTACTTTCTCAACAATTCCTTCTATTGTTCCTCAATTATCCCCAAAGTTTGACGGTGCAATGGCATGGTGCAAGAAAAATGGATGTGCAAGTATTGACTATCCAAGATACCTCGGCAATTGCTTCCCTCATTTGAGGAAATGGGGTGATTTAATTGGTTCTATCAAGGAATGTGAAGATGAACACTTTCTTTCGACTCTTTACCTCGAACACAAACAAGACCTTCTCAAAGTGTTTTTTACAAACATATCCAGGAGTCAGATAAAAGAACATCAAAAGGAGATAATCTTGTGTTGTCAGTGTTTAAAAGCCTTTTGTAATCAAGAGATTGATGGAGAGAATTTATTCCCATTAAATTATTTCACTGATCTTGTAGACACCTTCATTGATCATTTGTCCAGAGTCGAAGAGGTATTGGAAACAGACATTGATAAAGAGTATTGTACAATTTGTCTGAATTATAGTCGCTCTGTTGATGAAAATGTAAATTATTATTACTTCCTTCCAAAGATATCTCCCACATTTGAACGTCTTCTCAAGAGAGGAACTGAGGAAATACTTGGGGAACCTATTCCAAATTGTGTTGTTGATACTCTCAACAATATTTCAAAATCAAGCAATTCGTCAACAAAACTTTCTGTTCTAACTCTTATCAAACCTTATTTTAAGGATTGGTTGGAAAATTATGGAAGGGAATGTGGTTTCAATTTTTGTTTTTGGATGTTCATGTCTATGTTAAACAATATCACATCGAAAAGGTTCCCTATTCAATTGAATGAAGAAATCCATAACGAAGTTTTACCTTTATTTCTTCGTGTGATTAAAATTGTTCGGGATGAGTATTGTGGAGAAATGATAACATATTTTGATTGGGCTAATCCCCTTGATGAAATTCTACCATTCTTCTCCAATTTGAGTCGTTTTCATCCCCGAATTGTTTTTCGCTTGCTCACTTCTGATTGTAATCTTCTTGATGGGTGGTTGAAATTCTTTGAAAGGGAAGAATGGATGTTTGAAAGAAAAAGGCAAGATATTGATAAATTGGTTTATTTTTTGTTAAGTATCATTGCTAATCTATCTGATACAACATGTCTCATTCCTCAACTATCTCCAAAATATGATTGCTTTATGATGAGATGTTATGGTGGTGATTTGGGTAAATTAGTATTTTATGAAAATCGCAAATATTTTACCAATGTCATGTCTTTCATCGCATCTTCTTCCTCTCATTCTTCCAACCTTCTCCACTCTATTCCCATGATATCTATGATCCCTTCTCTTGAAACATCTTTATCCCCCGATTCTGACGGGTTTATGTATGCTTCTCACATTTGTTCTGGAATGAAATTTGTTCGATCACAGAAACACTTTGCCCCAAGAACTCATTATTATGATATTTCTAATGGAAAACCAATTGAAGCTAAATATGTCAAAAAAACTGGCGCAATTTGTTGTTCATTAGTGGTTGGGGATAAAGACGAAGCAGGGGATTCGAATGTTGTCAAACACTCTTCTATCATCCAATACACGCCTCAACATTTACTTGTAACTATGCCATTCTCAGACGAAAGATCTCTGAGACAATCAATGTATGATCAGATTGAACAAACAGGATGTGGCGTGGAGGCTTTGTTTGATGACAAAGGAAAATGCTGTCCATTCGAAGAGTTTGATCAGGATGCTTGGAGAGAGACGATGGAAGTTGTTGAGGAAGAGGAAGAATGGGGAAAAGAAGAAGAAGAAGAAGAAGAAGAAGAAGAAGAAGAAGAATGGGATGAAGAGTATGAAGAGGAATGGGACGAAGAGGAATGGGAGGAACAAGAAGAGTAGATATGGTGCAAGAAGAGTAGATGAGATGAAAAAAGAGTTGATGAGATGTAAGAAAGTGCGAGGTAGATGAGATGTATGGAAAGATGCTGTTTAAGAAGATACTACTTAGGGACCTAGTTATGTGATAATGCTGAATCGGAAAATTCTATTAATAAATGATTAATTGTTATTACCTTCACATTTATACTGCGAAAAAACAATGCACAATGTGAAATCCATAGGATTCCTATGCATAGGAATTTTTCAATCTGACTCAGATCTCATTTGGGGCATCATACAACTTGTATTCAAGTAGATGCAGCATGCTAGTAATGATTACTGTTAGCTGTTCTACAGAATTTATGCTTGGAGCAAATTTACTATTTTGAAATAAAATATAAATTCCCAGTTTTTGGATTTGAAAC
>BQXS01012444.1:4974-17797 GCA_024181965.1 Aduncisulcus paluster
CACACTCACTCAACATTGCCGTGGGTGCTCTGAATGGCCAAGTGGAGTCGGGGCATCATGTTGTCTTGACTGGACTGAGTGGAATGGCTGAGGATGACCATGGTAAAGATAACGAGTATGAATACTATGACTATGAAGATGAGGGTGAGGGTGAAGTTGAGGGTGGAGGGAAAGAACATAAAGTAGAAGGAGGAGAAGAAGGAGGAGAAGAAGGAGAAAAGGAGGAAGCGATTGAGAACAAGCGACAAGCGACACATAACCAACGCTCTAGTCTTGTGCAGTCAGGAGTATCCACTCCCTCTTCTCTCCAGGCCTCTGGTAAGAATATAACTGATCTAGTCGATGTCGATGATAGTTCGCGTGTTGCTCTCCTTCCAGACACTGGGGATGCAGATGGGTATGACTACGAATACTACGATGAAGAATATGATGTGGATGAGGGGTTGGCCGCTGAACATGGGAAGGAACAGACTCCAGGACCTATATCTGTCAGACAGGTTCGCAGTGGACAGTCGAAGCTGATCGCAACTTCCATTCCGACAAGTGCTCGACACGAAGGAAGAGGGAATGATCAAGGGAGTAATGATAGAGCCACAGAGACCATTCTTGTGGCTGCTTCAAAGGCTGCTTCAAAGGCTGCTTCAAAGGCTGCTTCAAAGGCTGCTGAAACTAACGGTGAGAAGCGAAAAGGGAAAGGAGAAAGAGAGAAGGAAACTGTTAAACCGGATATCCGTGTTGAGAAGCTTAAGAAAGCGAATGGAACTCGCACTCGAGTCAAGAAAAAGGATTCGAGGGTTCAATCAAGGATTCACAAGATAAAGCAACGTAGGAAGCGTCCACATCGCCCAACATCTCCTGACACAGCCTCACAGTCCACATTGCCTCCTCCAACACCCTCCTATCTCACTTCCTTGATATTTTCTCAGTTCCCGTTGCTTCCTCTTGACTCTTTGATGGCTACACTGACTTCTACACTCGATGCCTCTTTTTCTATCACGCAGGGTGCTCAAAGGAAGAGAACTAACGCAATTGTCGAGAAAATGAAACACAAAACAGCTCTAAAGCTCAAAGAATTGGATGAATTTGATGTTAGCAAAAAGGATAATTACGGAGTTCAGCTCATTAATTTTGTCGTTGAAAATATTAGACAAAATTCTGAGAAGAGATTGCGGGAAAGTGAACGAACTGACGACGATATTGGCTTATTCGGGAGGAATATTCAGGTCACTGATTCTATTTTTGGGTTCACTCTGAACGGACTTGTCAAACAAGTGCAATTTCTCCAACAAAAATTGAGTGATTCAATTACCGAGAGTAGTGTTCTAAAAATAGAAATTGAGAAGATGGCAGGTGAGATCAAGCGTCAAGATGCCGAGATCCGTCGTATTAGTCGGGATCTTGTCAAGCAAGAAGCCTACACTCAATCTCAAACTCGGAAAGATCTTAAGAAATTTGTCAAGAAAGATGAGAAAATCCGCCGCAGGGTGAATTTGCTGGGTATTTTCCCCGAGAAACGTCGGAAAGAGCATGAGGAAAGAGAAAAACGAGAGAGATTGAAGAGAGACAAAGAGAGAGAGCTGGAACAGCAGAGAAGAGATTGGGAGGTTGGTCAACAGGTTCAGCGGCGCAAGAAAGAGAGGGAATGGATCGACACGATGAGAAAGATCCGTGAAGAAAAAGATAAGATTAAAGAAGAGGAGAGGAAGAAACATGATTCTTCCAACCCTGAGCGGACTGCAATTCTTGATCTGTTCGGTGCCAAGCGTGCAAACGATATTGCTCTTGAGAATATGCTTGAACGTGAAGTTGAAACTATTAGAGGGATCCAGGATCTCAACAAAGTCATCGACAAGAGAGAGGAGGATTGGATATCTGCACGCCCACCTGCTGATATTTCCTCCCCAGGTTATACTGCCCGTCTTGCCAGAACTAAGCTTCTCTCCAGTCCTCATCTTGTGGCCGAGAGAGCTGCATCCACTCTCCATCCGAGTACATCTGGACAATTGGCAGCCTCTCCTGCCATCCAGGGTGCTCTCACAGGGGAGGATCTGGATGAGTTGTCTGATAGTGAGTCTACGATGGTGTCATTCACGGGGAAACAGGCTCCAATTACACCCGGGACAACTGATTTCTCTTCTTTAATCCCTACTGTGTTCTCTTCAATCCAGCACTTTGGGAAAGCTAAGACTGTCGCTGAGGTTAATGAGATCTGGATGACTCCCAATTCTGAGATGAATCATCTATCAAAGCCTAAGAAGACAGCACAAAAGAGTGAAGGAGAGGAGAAGGTTAGACGTACTCCTCGTTCCAAACAACCAATACATCGTGCATTGGGACATATAGATTCTCCAAAAAAACTACGATTCCCTGCCAAATTATCCTTTTCTCACTCACAGAAGAAATCGTCATCCATTCGTCCCCTTTCTCTATCTCAAACTCGTACACAGTCCCATTCCTTCCTCACTTCTCTGCTTGCCTCTCTGCATCAGCATAAAGCTTCCTCTCCAAGCGAGTTGGTTGTGGATATCTATGAAAAGAAGTATGGAATCCCTCTCGTTAAGTCAAAACTGTATTCTTTCCTGCATTTTGTTAAGGTATTCAGCACATTCGATCCCTATGTTGCTCTTTTGCTGTATGTTCTATATGATGAAGCCAGTGTGGTTGCTTACAACGTGCTCAGAAAAGTAGAACAGAAGGTCGAGATGGCCTTGTGTATCATATTTGAAAGAGAACAACGTGCAAAGAAGCTCAAAAGTCAGAATATTCGTAGTTCTCTTCAGAAGACAACGATTGAGACGGAGAGTGGGAAGAGGATGAGAAAAACAGAAGTAGCTTCGCCTGTTACAACCACTAACGTCTCCATGAATCCTTCACTGCCTACCTTTATATCGAGGCCCGTGAGACAAAAGGTTGGTTTGTTGATGACACACGGGGATCTTCGTGAAGAGGTGTGGATTAATGTTGTACGAATGCTTTTCCCAGGCCCTACCAATGGTACTTCGTCGGGGACTACAAATTGGAGGGATATTTCAACATTACCAAGTGATGAAGCACGATTGATTGTGACATATGTTATCAAGGATCTTGGAGCTGCCACTTCATTGTCGAAAAATGTGACCACCGCTCGTCTTGTCGCCATTATTCAGTTCTTCTTCCTTGATAAACACATGAAACTGATAGCCCCTCTGTCACATCTTTTCTCTCACACTTCCACTGATGCTCGAGGAGTCATTAGTACAAAGTTGTTTAGGAAATTATTATACGAATTATTATATCCTCTTGTCCACACTCTCCTTAATCATGGATCGAGTGGAGATAATGCCTTAGATGTCCTTGGAATGTCCTCAAGGTTGATGTTTTCTCGTTATCTTGATGATAATTTCAAGGCAAAACCTACACCAAGTATTCAGCATCTTGGGACAAAGAAAGAAGTCAGTCTGTTTAGATTCTTGGAAGATAAGGTGGAGAAAGCCGTTCTTCGGGCTGACCCTAAACACTGTGAGGATGTTTCTTTTGCTATGTGTGTACGGGGTGTGTTGCCAGAAATGGCTCAACTTCAGCAAAACATCGAGGACATGCGTAGAGAACGCCAACAACATTTCCTATCACAAAGAGTTGTTGAAGAAGAGCATAATGGAGCGAGCAGTGAGGAAGATGGAAAGGAGAGAATCGGTCACTCACACTTCTCTCGTGTTGCATCACAGGTTCCAGCAAGAACAAGGAATGGCATTGGAGAGGAAGAAATGGATGATGATATGGGTCCAATTCTGTACGAACCAAAGCATCAGGCCACTCACTCATTCGTCACCTTTGATAATCCACAAGATCACTCTCGTATTGCTCCATCTGGATCAACTGTTCATTCTATCATACACAGCTCTGGGCCTGACATTCAACAGGATGTTCCCCCCTCATATGTGGGTCAAGATACCACACATATTCCTCGACACCCTGGGACTTTCTCATCATCTTCCTTGCATCCCCATCTCTACTCTGAATTGCCTCATCGAGATGAACAAGATAGTGCACCGGTGTCAAAGAGTTTGATTGGAACAACAGTCCAGGCCACCATTGATGATCCAACTCTGCCTAGAGCAGGGACACAGCATCATTCCTCTGTGAGATCTCAGCAACAATTGGTCAGTGATGCATCACACCTTCCTGGGGGCCAAACAGCGAGTACAGGGTCCTCTGAAGAAGAATATGAGTATGAATACCAGTATCATTATGAAGAAACTCATACACAATCGAGGACAAACAATGGGATGTTCATTGGGAAACCTGTCGAATGACTTGGGATTGAAGATTATTGAGATTGATCGAATTGTTGAGTTGATCAGCAATTGAAATAGATCCTATCTTGTTGGTATTCCGGCATTCTTCTCGATCGACAATGTGCTTTTCGATGACGATAAAATTATTTTAATATTTATTTCAAACAAAATGCGCACTTTTTTGTGTGTTTTAACGGTATTTCTTGTCTGATAATGGCTGTAAAACTTCGGTTTGTGAAACGCCTTCACATTCGTTGGAATAATAATAATTACGTGGATGTTTTATAAAATAGTTGAAATATGATAAGAAATCGATGTAGATAATTTGAATAAAACGTAATTTCATTCAAGTTTCATGAAGATACCGATGTAATGAAAAACTTTAATGCATATAAACCACAAATATGAGTATGTGACCAATTTTCAGAGCATTTTATCCTACATTTTACAACATTATCCAACCCAACGGGAAGTAAATGCCATTCCTCCTCGGATGTCATTCGATCAACAAAATAAGTGCGTTCACAAATTGTTTTATCATGAGTTTCAAATGTGATCTCTAATGTTTTTGGTTGGGAATCATCCGGACACGAACAAAATAAGATGTCTGAAATGTGACTTGGTGTAACAAACCCAATGTCGAGGTAATAGAACTGAATAGAGCCAGACCCTTCTTGAATAAAGGATTGGAATTTTGATCTATCTCGAAGAGATGGAAACATTCCTCTAGACGACTCTAATGCGATGGAAGCAGTTGGTTTCTCTAAATAGCTTGATATAGGATTAGAATCGCCATCGGATGTTGTTATTGAAATTGAATTTATCATTTTATCTTTGTGATATACGGTTTTTTGTTATTTCCAAACTATATTCAGGAGAAAATCGCAAAATGAAATTTTCCCTTTTTTTTGTCAGACTCTGACAGTCAGAGAAAGATTAAATTCCCTAGTATTTTTAATAGAGATATTTTAAATGGAGATAGATTGTGTTGAGCATATTTTAATTGAGAAATTAACTGGTTCTGCCCTTCCAACTGTTATCATGCCAGATATTGGTCGTTCTCATGTTATTGGAAAGAATAATAATGTTGATATTGCTAGCTTTGTTGAGGGTAGTAATTTTGATGGAATTAATGATATTGATTTTCATCATATGTCCTTTGAGTTTTCTGATGTGGCCTATTCAATGGAATCTCTCCAAATTGAAACATCAACGAATAATTTTCCAAAGGAACTTTTGTTTCGTTATTATTTAGATAGTGGTGAATGTGTTAAGAATCGTTGTATATTGGATTTATGCAAATATCAAATGTTTTCCCTCAAAACTCCCTCTTCGATTCAAAAAATTGAAATAGAGTGTGTTTGTAATTGGAAATATGGAAATAATTGTAAATTGAGAGATATTCGGTTTATTCGGGAAATATCTCAAATTGAAAGGAAAACATTTGATGATTCCAGAAAGATTCTTCATAAGAAAGCAAAAATTGCAAAATATTTATGTGAATCGAAACATATTATGCCTCCTGAATTTCACCCAACGTCTGTTAATCAAGTCATATTCTATCAATCACGACTTTCTGGAAAGTTTGCAAGCAAATCAACTCTTGAAACCCTTCATGATGCTCTTGAATGTGCATTATCTTCTCATCCTCTCTCTTTTTATCAGGTTAAGCTACCTTTTCCAATGGGAATGTCTATTAAAGATGTATGTATTCTCATTAAATGTGATATCATGAATCCAAGTGACCACATCCTTGGATTACATTCCCCTCGATGTTCTAATTCTCCCAAATATATAGAGATTACATTCCAAACGGTTGTAGGAAAGAGAGAAACTCGTCAATACTTTGTAAAATACACCCCTGGAATGAATTGGTTTTCTTTCAGAATTAATTGCAAAAATGTACTATTTATCGAAATTAAATGTATTGAATCCTGGAAAGATATGAGTTTTTGTGAGTGTTATGGGATCCAAATCCACTTAGATTCAAAAACAACACAACAGATGCAAAAATATCGTGTTTCATCAGAAAGTACAAAACATTACATTCAAGCCTTGCCACAGCCTGGAGCTGAGATATATGACTCACCCTGTAAGTTTTCATCGCCTTTGAATGCTATTAGAAATGAGGAATGTTTATTTTCCTATTTATTTGGAAAGCTTGTTCTTCCATCTGACAGGTTGCAATATTCCAAGTCATCGGGATGTTATTTCTGTTATCCTGATGATGTCAATGGCATGATATATGACTGTTTTGAAAGAATGAAGCCAATTAAATTCTATTCCCTTTCGATTCCACTCGCTCATGCACAGGATATTTCCTCTATCAATATCTGTATCATAAGTCAAATTAGAGGTTCTTTCGATGAGTATATGTTCAACGCTCTTTTCGTGTGTTCTGCTTCATCTCATGTGTCAAAAGAATATAGGCTTATTAAGACAAAGGGGAATATATGGTTTTCTTTGCCTGTAAATGTTAAAGATGTCATCCGAGTTGATTTGAATTGTACAGATGCAATGGGGAAGAGATATTGTGAAATTCAGGCAATTCAAATTATTCAAAATATTGAGTCTCCAAAAATAGATTTTGAGAAAGAAGAAGAAGAAGGAGGGGGAGGAGGAGGAGGAAAAGAAGAAGAATGGGATGAAATGGTCTTAGAGGATCCTTATGCTTCTTCTGTTTCTAGGAATAGAACTGAGGAAATGTGTCATGATGTTATACCAGTTCACAAAATTACTCCTTCAATCTTTCGATTTGGTCGAGTTCTCCCTCTTATTCCCTTCACATCACCTCGAATAGCAAAATATTCCCTTTCCCCAACAAAGAGTGTGATTCCAAAGAATATGTCTGTTTTATTATCAAGTTATTTTGAAGGATATTCTCCTTTGATCCTTAAATATCCAATTATTGAGTTTTCTTCAATGTATTTCGATCTAAATTATCCTCAAGATATTGAATGCATATATATTCTTATTAATTTCGAAGATCCTCATAAATCTAGGTCCATATATCGTGAGTCTCCTTATTTGAGAATGAGTGGATCATTTGTTCGAGAGAAACAGTATCCTTCTATGAAATCAAGATTGAGTCATCCAAAGGAGATTAGAATTAATATATATACTCAATCGGGGGAAATAATTGTAAAGTATTTTGATATTCATTCCATGGATATTGGGAATTTCTGGTATAAGTTCCCTATAAATGTTAAGAGCGTGTCTTCATGTGAGATTGTGTGTCAATCTTCAAGGAAGGGAACAAAATGGTGTTTTGTGTCTGGATTTCAAATGATTCTTGAAGAAGAATTTGCTTCAAATTTTGAAGAGAAAAGATTACACGTCACGAAAGGAAAAGAACAAGGCATACCTATAAAAGCCTTTAAACTGTCAAAGGATGAATGCTTTGCATTTGATCAGCAAATAATATCATTAAATTCGGAAGAACATGTTCCATTTTGTGAATTGATTCACTCAAAAGAGATATTTCATGAATCTTCGTACAAATTTCTTACTTCAAAAAATATACAAGAAATCATGATAAAATGCTCAATTCCTTTTAAATATTTGATTATCAAGTTTAATACTGAATCTAATGGTTATATTGAACAAGAATACGAGTTTTGTGATGATTTTGAAGATGGGAATGGATGGATTCGTTTAAAATGTGCAATGATGATACAAAATGTTCTCTCTTGTGATTTTATATGTGTGGAAGCCCTTGATGGGACAAAATGGTTGCAAATTGATTCATTAGTGTTCATTGATAATCATAATAACATTATATCTCCTTCTGATGGTTAATAACATCTCCTTATTGACATGATTCATCAATCCTTTGATTTATGAGTTCAATGTATTCAGGAATACGTTAATTTCATTCAAATTTACTTGAGTTTATTGCTACATTTAACGATTTTGGAAAAGTAATTTCTAAAAATAGAAATTCTAAAAATAGAATTCACATCAAACAATTGATGTTTATTTTGACAATATTTTATGACATTATGTCATGTTTTTATCTTCAAATTGCCATATTTTATAACAAAAGGCTGAAAATTGCGGAACATGTTTGTTGTTTTTTTTTCGATAAATTTCAGGTAGATATTGAGAATTATGTTAATATTCGAATGATTTAGATGAGTGTTAAGATAATTAACCATGTTTGTTCTAAAAATAGAATTTCTATATTTAGATTCATGGTACAGTATAGTTTTTTTTCCTGTATTTCTGTAGACATATTATTGTTTCACGAGTCGTGGTTTCATCTATTATTGAATTTCTTTTTCTATTGTATAATTCTTTGTTTAGACTAAACTTTAGTCCAGTTTTTTTGAGAGTCTCATCGAAACAAGAATTTTCTGTTAATAAATATTGCCAATTACAATAATCCTCTGTAGTGGTGTAAGGGTCACCATATCTGGAATAGGCCATTTATGGTATAGACTCTATAGTATAGAGGTCAATGCCACAGTTTTAAAACTACACCTCAATTGATTTCCAAATGGAAGACTGTTAAATCAATTAAAATAAAAATATTACCGCACTGGTGGTAACCCCAATAACATCACATCACATCGAAACTGAATTCAGTGAATTCAAACTTTATTGCAATCTCATGTCATTACATATCAAAAGGCCAATATACATCTCTCTCTGTTCTTTCTCGACTCTTACCCATTATTTCCCACTCACACCACTATGGATAGTCCCTGTTTCCCCATACTCTTCAAGCTGACGTTTAATGTACTCCTCGATGGATGGACATTCCCACCCTTCTCCAACACGAGGAAGGATATGTTTGAGTTCTCTAGTCAAGGAATGGGCTTGGTGGATTGTCATTCGTTTCAGACGGTCAGGGTTCAACAGACCATCGAACACTTCAACAAACACCTTATACACGGCATTGTATTTCCCACCGTCCATGGTTTCAAGATCACAGAAGATCTCACTATCAGTCAGGCGTGGAAGGCAGATTTTGTCACTTGTTAGTTCCCGCAAAGCCAAGAGTAAATTCGATTTGTAATCTTTGGAATGTTCAATTGTTGTGATTTTTGGATGAGTCATGAAAGGCTGCTTCATATCATTGAAGAGAGACCATATGGTCAGAACAACTCCCCAGACATCACTGCGTTGGCAGTAAAAACCATTAGAAAGACTCTCGGGTGCATTGTAGCACAGAGTTCCCACAATTGATGTCTTGAACACAAAGGAACGATCTTCGGAGGAGGAAGAAGATCTTGAAGATCTGGAGGAATCTACAGTAATGAAAGAACTGCGAGACATAGAATCACGGATCTCAACGAAGCCCAAATCTCCAAGAAGAATCTGGCACTCTTCCTTCAAAGGGTTATACCGAACAAGGAAGTTATCAGGCTTAATGTCGCGATGCACAAGCTTCTTCTTAGCACCACACAAGGTAGCAACACACTCGATGATAGCCACACACAGAGCAGCGATCTTCACAGGATCATACACAAGGTCCTCTTCATCATCTTCACAAGGATCACATTCATCGAGATCAACAGCCCAGCTTTTGGCAAACTCAATCACATTCCCACCTTGACAGAACTCCATCGCCATCCCGAACATTCCTTTCAAATCACCATCGAGAAAATCAAGAATATGCAGAGGACGAGGGATACAGCTTTTTAACGATGTTTTGGAATACAACCTACATTGACGAGAGAATTCTTTCTTCATTCGCTCCACACAACGAACATTCTCTTCATTCGTGGAAGCGTTCTTCATGAATTTCACAGCACATAACACAGCAGGGGTGGGGAAGTATGGAGAAATAAGAAGAGCCAAGATCACATCTCCGAACCCACCACTGCCAATGATGCACTGAGGAGTGATGGTTGAAGGAGATGTTGGAGTGAGAGTTACAGAGTCGAGTGGAACGGTGTATGGAGAAATGGCACTGGAAGGAAGAGGAAGAGGAGGAGGAGAGGTGGGAAGATCATGACCTCGAAGGAAAACAAGGGAGGAGATGCAGAACCATCTACTATTCTTATTATCCCACCTTCCTTTCCCTTCAATCTCACACAATACGATATTATCCAAATCAATAGGAAGGAAGTGCCATTCAAATATATGTTCAGGTTCTGTGAATTCATACTTTTTGTTTATCTTCTTACCATCACAATCAGTGAAAGTGAAGAGAAGAGAGGGTGAACTATCATCCTTACTCACACAGACATAAGCACCTTTCATTGGACTAGGTAATGGGAAAGGGATGGAAAGATGGGATAACCATACACTACATTCCCCTTTTAACATTTCTTGTGCATCTGAACTCAGATCATATTCCTCAGATTCCTTGCTTAAAGAATCATCCTTGCACTTAACAATTGAAAATGAAGGATCTACAAGCTTTGGATCATCATATGGAATGGGAATAGAATTTCTATGTCCTTCCTTAACAAACTCTGGTTTCACAACTGGAGGTTCAGACCAGTAGTTTCTCTCTGGCTTCACGAGATTTGATTTCTTCAGGAGTTTCTTTTCTAATGAAAACAAGGGAATCGATTCCAAAACACTCTCCATATCTTCCTTTCCCTGTAATCTCACACAGAACAACATCAGGGAGATCAACAGGAAGGAAATACCAATGATTACCTTCAAATCCAGGAAATTCGTATTTCTTGGATGTTTTATCACCCTTCGAAGATGTGAGAGTGAAGATAAGGTGTGATGGAGGTGAAAAATAATAGCTTGTTAGACAGATATAAGCCCCTTTCATTGGGGAAGATGAAGAGAAAGGAATGGAGATATGAGTAAATTGTCCATAATTACCCTCCCCTTTCATCATCCTTTGTACTTTAGAACTCTGATCGTACCCACATTCACCTTCTTTCTTGGTGCCATCTATTGCTTTGATAGTTGGAAACTCTGTACTCTTAATATTGGGGGCATCTCTAGGAATTGGACAGCAACCCTCACTTCCTTCAAGAAGAAACTCAGGTTGCACAGTTTGAATAACAGCATCTGTGGATGAACTCATTTGAATAGAGTCTTCTTCTTCTTTTTCTTTCAGAGGTTTTGATGGCAAAGACAAAGTTGATGTGGATGTCTTGGAGGAACTGGAAGGAATAGGAACAGGATTAAGGAGAGGAGGAGAGGTGGGAATATCATCACCTCGAAGGAAAACAAGGGAGTTGATGTAGAAATATCGACTATTCTTCTCATACCACCTTCCTTTCCCTTCAATCTCACACAATTCAACATTATCCAAATCAATAGGAAGGAAGTGCCATTCATAGTCATATTCAGGTCTTGTGAATTCATACTTCTTGAATGTCTTCTTACCATCACAATCAGTGAAAGTGAAGAGAAGAGAGGGTGAACTATAATCACTCACACAGATATAAGCACCTTTCATAGGACTAGGTGATGGGAAAGGGATGGAAAGATGGGATAAGGTCACATCACCTTTCCCTTTTAACATTCTTTGTGCATTTGAACTCTGATCATACTTTTCAGATTCCTTACTATACTCATCATCCTTGCACTTAACCATTGAGAATGAAGGAGCTACAAGCTTTGGGTCATCTCGTGGAATGGGAATAGAACCTCTCCCTCCTTCCTTAACAAACTCCGGTTTCACAACTTGAGCGTCAGACCATAATTTCTCTCTGGCTTCACGAGCTATGATTTCTTCAGGAGTTTCTTCTCTAATGAACACAAGGAATTGGATTTGAAAATATTCTTCCTTTCTTCCTTTCCCTGTAATATCACACAGGACAACATCAAGGAGATCAACAGGAAGGAAATGCCAATGAAAACCTTTAAATCCCGGAAATTCGTATTTCTTGGATGTTTTATCACCCTTCGAAGATGTGAGAGTGAAGATAAGGTGTGATGGAGGTGAAAAATAATAGCTTGTTAGACAGATATAAGCCCCTTTCATTGGGGAAGACGAAGAGAAAGGAATGGAGATATGGGTAAATTGTACACAATTATAATTATACTCTCCTTTTATCATATTTTGTGCTTCAGAACTCTGATCGTACTCTTTTTTTTTCACAAATAATATTTTCTTGGTTTGGTTCTTTGCTTTCAACGATTCATATTTTGGGTTCTTAATATTGGGGGCATCTCGAGGAATTGGACAGCAAGACAAAAGTCCTTCATGAACAAACTCAGGTTCCACGGTTTGAATAATAGCATCTGTGGATGAACAACTCATTTGAATAGAGATAGAATATCTAAAAAATAAAAACAAGCAGAATAATGAATGAATCCGGTTAAAATATTTCTTAATATACATTTAATAAAAGATGTGACATATGGTAAACATACAATTTGCTTGTACGACGAGAAAAAATGGAGGACTGAACAAGCAACCCTTCAATAGATAAGATTGGAAAATTAAAAAAACACATATAAAGGAGTTAAATGCTGACAAATGCTAAAAACATGTTTTATTTTCATTTCCATGTCATGGTGTTTATTCTCGATATCTCAGGCTTTTGGAGACCCCTCAGGACTGGATATAGTTCCATTTCACGTGTTAAGAACATTTATGAACGATTTCAATGCCATTCAATAAC
>BQXS01012450.1:0-10455 GCA_024181965.1 Aduncisulcus paluster
CAGTTAAGGCCTGTTTCATTACGAACGTCAAATCATCCTTCTTCCCGGCAGTTTTGGCCTCAGAAGAGACGCGATCGGCCAATCTGGGAATCTTTATCCCCGCAATAAAACGTTTCACAAGGGATTCGCCGTCACCAAAGTCCGGATTCAGTTGAACAGTCTCCTTAAACCTGGCGATGTAATAAATCAGTTTTGATTGATCTAATACCGAAAGAGACAGTTTATCTAGCTCGTCAAAGAAGGCTTGAGTTGATGTTGATCCAAACTTCTGATCCAAGAGCTTCTTTAGTTCACCGGCTTCAAACCCCTCTGACGTGTCTGAGATGCCAGCAGTTAAGAAAAGGGTTTCCAGTAAACACGGTTCAATAAGGGTAATCCAGCTGGCCTGGCCACCGCGGGCCTTGTACACGGCAAATTCTCGATGGAACAGAAACCAGGATTTCCGATCGAATTTCTTCAAAAAAGGTGCTGCTAATAGCACGCTGTTTCCATTTGTACTCATAGCAAGAGTATTAATACTGTTAACTTGGTACAATTTATTAAAGTAAATCGGAGCAATATAATCTATAAATAGAACATGAGAAATACATGTAAAAACGATAACAAACAATAACAGTATTCAAGGATTCTGACCCTACCTCTACCTCTACAGAAGTAGTTACTTTTGTCTTGGACACTGTCATCACTGCCGTCCCCACGCCTGTTATGGGAGGCTTGGATACGATTGGAATGTGGTTTAACAGTTCATTTTACACGGCCTCGATAGCTTCATCATCCGTTGATGTAGTTAACACTAATTATAGTGGAATATTCCATGCCATGTTCCTTGACCTGTCCTTATCTGATTCCTTGAATGAGTGGGCCACCGAAATGACCTATAATTTCCCGCTGCAGTCTACTTTCTTGAGGATTAACCCTCAGATGTGGTATGGAGATTGTTATTTTGCTATTCTCATGACTTATCAACTAGCTACTACACGTCAGCTTGAAGAACGTCAGCTTGCTCTGGATGCTCTTCGTGGGTCTTCTTATTCATTCACTGATCATAGATATGGTGATGACACTAGCATATGTCTGGATTAGTAGTTCTTATCTTTACTTTGGCAATGGATACTAACTAAGTCAAGAGAGAGAGAGAGAGAGAGAGAGAGAGAGAGAGAAGGTTTAATTAAATTAATTATTCATTTATTTAATTTGTCCACCTAAACATCTATATCCATACGTGGAATCTTTATTCAAATTCATTTTATATAAAATCATATTTTTTTATATTTTTATTTTATTTTTTATTTTTTTTTGGGAATTCGTAGTCACTTCAAAAACAAATGAAAATGGGATGAACAAAAAGGGGAATTCACTGAAAAAAGAAAGAAAAGATGTCAAACAAATCAGGTTGAATATGAGTTTTTTTAGAATATTTTTATCTTTCTTTCTTTCTTCTTCTCTCTTTTTTTTTTTTTACGTTCTGTTATTTTTTATAATAATAGTTACAGTATAGTTTTAGATTTTAGAGTTTTGTTTTCGTTCTGCTATCGCGGTCTTCATCCAGAATTTCCAAAATAATTTTAAAAAAAAAATTAAAAATTAAAAAAAAATTAAAAAACAACAACCAAAATGTTACACAGATTCATATTATTACTATCACTTTATTATTATTCCTTTTAATGTACTTTTTATCTCTTTTCTTCTATATTTTACTTTCATTTCTTAACTATTCCATTTGATTTGCCCTCAAATGTTAATTTTCAACTTAGATTGGCATCGTTTGTTCTTTCTCATTTTGAAAATCAAACAATAATTTATATTCTTTTAGATAATGCAACGTTGGAAGTTGTGTGTCGAATTTTTTTATTATTGGGCATGATAAATAAACCAACGTTGTTCTGACAGAATATTTATGTGGAACCTTTAATATTGATAAAATAAAAACAATAATCATATATTTGCTTGTTTTATTGTGTTATAAATTTAATTTGAGATCTATATGTGTGAATTTTTAATCTTGCAAACGTCAATGTTTTAAAATGGCAATTGAACCATCAATGGATCCTCTTCAAAGAGGTAAATGTCCGAAATATATATCTAGATCTGCTCTTATTCGCATTGTGGCTGCAGGTGAAGAAATATTATCTCATTTACCACCTCAAGTGTTTTCAAAATACATAGAGGCTAAAGAATGCATAATTGATACCTATGAAGAAGAAGAAGATCCTATAAATTATAGTTGCGTTGCTGATATTTCATTTATTCCCCCTGTAGGGTGTCCTAAGTTTGTTCAAACTGAAGAAGTCTCTGTGAGTTCAATTTCAAAAGATGACAAGGAAAAGGATGAACCTAGAACACAATATGAAGATAAATATCAATTATTACTCCGAAACCTTGTTTTAATTGCCTCAGATTTAAAAGAATCCGTTTCTATCATTCCTTCTGAATTTCGTAAATCTCCCTCGAGTGATAAGGCTATTTCTGTATCTTCAACAAGCCCATTAATTTCATTACCCGACCAACCATCTTTATGTGATTCCCTTTCTATTATCTTATCTGATATTTCAAAAAGCTCATCCATGATATCTTCATCTTTAAAACCAATAATTTCAAAACTGAGGATTGATAAATCGAAATATGCGAAAAACACAAATCTTCTGAAATCTAAACTCCATTATATTGAGGAAAAATATTCATCTCTCAATTCTAAATATAAAACTCTGGGTGCAAAATGTGCAAAGGTTGAAAATCAGAAAGATCATTTTAAAAAGCAATATGATATTAAAGAAAGTGAACTTGAACGCGTTAAATGTGATATTATTGAAAAGGACGCAAAGATCAAAGAGTTATTAGAAGCCATGAAAGAAATGGGATCTAAAATCCAACAAAAGATGAGCCGAATGAAAGATTTATATAAAAAGGAAATAGAGAGACTAAAAATAGATCTTACCTCAAAAATTGGATTTATAAAGACATGTATCGATAAATTGAAACATTTTGAGAAGAAATCGATATCTCAAGAAGCTCTGATAAGATCTCTTCAAATCCAAGCACAAATTGAATCTTCATTGCATTTATAAAAGGTATTTTTACAAGAAAATTTTCAATACACTCATATCTCTTGTCCCTCATATTTTTTTTTTTTCTATGTTCTTCATTACTCATGAGTCAATAGTATCGACCCCTTTAACTGGAGTGGTTTATGATATGCATTGTCATTCTTTGAGTGCTTCTTATATACACACTGTTGTCACTCCCTTTAATGTGTATGGTCTCCAACAAGCTCATGAAGGAAAGAATATTCGTGAATTGTGTTGGAACTTTAATAACTCGGAGTGGTGGTTTAGTCTAGATGATCACAAAGAATGGATTCATCCAGGATTATTGCTATCTCCATATTCACAAGAACAAATACACGGCAATGGTGAAGATAAGTCCTCTGGAGGTATGCGGAATCCAGTTTCCCCCACCCCGATGTTATCTGTGACTCTTGCCATGAATGCCAGAAAGAGTCGTAAGCTAACCTTACCAGCCCCTCATCTTCCTCCTCTCTCTTCTCTCTCTTCTTCGTTACCCCCATCGCTTGAGTATACTCTCACTTTAGCTGTTGATGATGTACTGTTGAAGAAATTCCAGTCGTGGAGAGGTGAAGTTACACATTGGAATGTTTATGCGTCTCCAACAAGCTCATGAAGGAAAGAATATTCGTGAATTGTGTTGGAACTTTAATAACTCGGAGTGGTGGTTTAGTCTAGATGATCACAAAGAATGGATTCATCCAGGATTATTGCTATCTCCATATTCACAAGAACAAATACACGGCAATGGTGAAGATAAGTCCTCTGGAGGTATGCGGAATCCAGTTTCCCCCACCCCGATGTTATCTGTGACTCTTGCCATGAATGCCAGAAAGAGTCGTAAGCTAACCTTACCAGCCCCTCATCTTCCTCCTCTCTCTTCTCTCTCTTCTTCGTTACCCCCATCGCTTGAGTATACTCTCACTTTAGCTGTTGATGATGTACTGTTGAAGAAATTCCAGTCGTGGAGAGGTGAAGTTACACATTGGAATGTTTATGCGTCTCGAAGAATGACGTCGTTGTGTAAGGAATTGGCTGTCAGTGCAAACGAACGTGGGAGCTGGAGATGTTCGTGTTGTTATGAAAAATGGATGCCTTGTTCACATTTTGCTGGCACTTCCATGATGCAGACAAAGTCTTCTTCCAGTGTCTCTCCTTCCCTTTTCTCGGGCTCTTCTGGGGTTAGGTCTCACACGATGTATGATCCATATTCGTATTTGTTCTCTTCTCTCCAACCCCCAGCATCGTCTTCTTCGCTGTCTACAATGATTTCGAAGAGGTTATCGCCATTGCTATCCTCGTTCAACATTCATGCGTTCTCCATGTCGTTGCCATTCACAGACATCAACGCACTTGCACAAACACTTAAGGAAACAAACATTCACACGATTAGAGGGGAGGAAATAGAATTTGCACTCGGCATTCATGTTCAGGTCTTGTTCGAAGGTGTCATGTGGGTGTGGATAATGCCTGCAGTATTGAATCCGAAATAACAACAAGGGTTGACACGTTTCCAAGTTTGAATTTACAATTTATTTATTTTTATAAAACGTTTACTAAATGTTATAGTCTATAAATAAATGCCATTTAAATCAGTGATTTATATCTATTATATATTTCCCAGAATGATGAAGAAAGAAGAGACAAAAGAAGAATCAAGATCGAGATCTTGGCAATAATATGTGAACGTAACCATACCATCATGTCATTATGGCATTATTCATGATGATATGTCATAAGACGTGAATTACAAATATACAGCATACTTTAGTGGAAGGATATGACTGAAGACATATAAATATTGGTCTCTTCAGGATAGTTCCTGATATAGGCTCTATCAAATCAATGGATAATGGATTGTGGCCCCGTCTATGCTAAACTAAACATTCTTCAGAATTTTCATCCGGTTAAATATCAATAAAAAGGGGACATATAATACATAAATATTTCCAACAATTTATAACTCTTGCAAATTGAATGGATTTCTGAATTGATCGTTTTACAGCTGCAATTGTACAACCATCATTTTTTCTGCATGCATACAGTGGCCATTTTGGGTGCGTCTGACAATATTTCACGGTATTCCTACATGGCTGTGGACCTATTATCCAAAGCTGAAGAAGGATATCATGTTATCCCAATTAACCCTGCCAAGAAGGTAATCTGTGGCTTGCAGAGCGTGGCTACCCTGGATGATGTCTCTGAGAAAATCGATACTCTATCCGTCTATGTCAAGCCTTCAATCTCAACCCATATATCAGACCAGATCCTACGATCCCATCCTTCAAGGGTCATCTTCAATCCAGGGACAGAGAACCCGTCGTTAATGGAGAAATTGTCTGCCGATGGAGTGAAAGTCATTGAAGCTTGCACGCTTGTCCTTCAAAAATCGAAACAATTCCTGCGAGAAGATTTGTAACCTCCACTATGATTGTGGTGATGATGATTTATTATTTATGTTAGTGTTCTTGGCATTACTATTATTATTATTATCATTATTATTTATCATATCTCAGTTTATACCAGTTTATAGATATCTTTACATGGCGTTGCACTGCCTTTGTTCATCTCTGGAGTGATTGGGGGTTTGTTTTTATGTGTTGTGATCAAAGGCAATTCATGTCTTCACTTTTTGTTGACAACATTTCAATTTCTTGTCATATTTGAAAAGGACTTCCTCAAGGAACTCGATTCGTTCATAATCGGATCCTTCGAATGCAAGGGCTTCGTCGATCGAAATAAATCGTTCCTTTTCAACCTTGCTCTGCCTTTCTACCTCTGTCAAATGCTTAAGCCTCTCCTCAATCCGACGGTTTTCGAGCTCTTGTGATGTCATGCGATCGATTGAAATGTGGTGAAAGAGAAAAGTGTTGTCATATTCGGAAAGATTGAATTCTGCTTCCTCCTTTGAATCGAACAATAATGCAATTTCAACCTCTCTAAGAGCAGGAATCTCCACATATATCCGTTGAAAACCACCTCTACAATCAACTGTGACATCGGATATCTTAACTTCTTTTTGTCCACGAGTTCCACAAAATACAAAAATAGATACAGCAGAATTTATTTGTAAATCGATCGTAATAGAGAATTGAATCTCAAAATCTTCAAGAATTGTAATTTTTTTTAACGAAACAAAAGAACTGTTCTTTTAAAGAACAAAGAATGCACAAACTATATGCATAAAAGAAGAGGAAATTTCCCTCACTAATTGTCAATTGCAACCCCACAAATATTCAAGTTTGGAAAGGAATTAAGTGATTTATAAATGAAACATGATAAACAATTTTGAAAACCAATGAGTTTGGACAATAAGAAAACAACGAAATGAATTATCTGGTTTGAAATTTTTTGTTTTATCGAACTTCGAAAAAGACACGGAATGTTTTAGATATTGCATTCACCAAAAATAATACGAAAAAATATTTTAAGAAACATTACATGATTTCGCATTCTCGCTCCTTCGGCACTTTGGAGTTTCGAACAAATTTGAAATAATCTTCCCTCCATCCCCCATTATTCTTACACCATTGCATACAGATCTTATATTCTGCTAAATGAGGAATGAGGGTTGAAACACCTGAAAGTATAGAAACCAGTCTACCCCAAAATTTGATCCCAGAACCATGCATTTTAATTTTGATTGCATCAAACCATCCACCAAGAAGATCTTTTACATTATCATAGACTTCAACGGTATGTGATGGATCACAACATAAGTTGGAGAAAAACCATAAAACATATTCACAATCATCTTGGACAATCTTATCCCCAACAAACTCTCTCTTAACGACTTCAAGAACAGGGTGGAAGAGAGGCCAAGCTTCAGAACAGAGGATTTTAGCCCTTTCAGTATCAATGGACCAGGTGATGCTTGATAATATATGCATCCAATTTCCAAAATATCTACTTCCAGGATACATTGAAAACCAATCTTTTAGATATGGTTTTATCAAATGACATAAATTTCTTGATAAAGATGGGAAATTGGAAATATTTTTAAGTAAAATCACAAAATAAATCGGAATCTTCTTAGTTAGTGTTTGTTTGGTCCCTCTTTCAAGAATCCGGTGAAGCATCGGAGAGAGTTTATCAAAGAAAGAATCAATACCATCTTTAATAACACAAACATAATTTAGGCAAATCGAACAAAAATCCTTATCAACAATTTCCTCCAATTCCTCCTCAATTCTGAGCATATCATCAATATAACTGACGATAAGATCATTCAAATCATGAAAAGGCAGAGAAATATATTTGGAAGAATTTTGATGTCTCACAAACAAACTCAAACATTTAAAACAACGAATAATTTCTTCAATGCGGTGTCCTCGAATTAGTTTTCTATCTCGTGATAAAACCAATGAAAAACACTCTTTATATTTATGGAAGACTTTTGATTTTGAATCAATATTGTGACATTTCTTGATGGATGTCTCACAAATACTCAACGATTTAATGAATGGGTAGCATTTATCAAAATATAATGAATGATAATCTTTACAAATACAATTATTATTACACCATTCCATATAATCATCACATTGTGGAGATAATTGATGAACAATAGAAGGAACAGTGGAGAGAATCGAAATAAATCTACCCAAAAGGTTTGCACCAGTTTTGTATCCTTTCATCTTTATAACTGTAAACCACCCATCAAGAAGACCTTTAACATTATCAAAGATCTCAAGAGAATGTGAAGGATCACAACACAAGTTAGAGAAGAATCGCAAACATTCTTCATGATCATCCTCAACAATCTTTTCCCCTTCAAACTCTCTCTTAACAACATCAAGAACAGGGTGGAAAAGAGGCCAAGCTTCAGAACAGAGGGATTTGTTGGGGGTTGAATCATCACTTGAGAGAGTGATATTTGATAGAACAATCATCCATTCTCCATAACACTCACTATCGTTGTATATCCTTAGCCAATCCTTGATATATGGTTTGATGAGGGTGAGAATAGAAGATCGAGTGGAAAAAGAAGGAGAATTAGAGATGTTTCTGAGAGTCATTAATAAATGTAGAACAACATCTCCTCCCAACTTTTTCTTACTTCCTCTCTCAAGAATACGTTGGAATGTAGGGGAAATCTTTGGAAGGAAGGAATCCAATTTATCTTCAACTTTGAAAGTATAACCAGCACAAATACAACAATACTTTTCATCAACATCGCTTTCCAACACTTCCTCGACCCTTGATAAATGATCAATGAAAGTGTCAATGAGATCATTTAGATCAGGAATGGAGAAAAATATATTATTTGTTCCAAACAATTGTAAGCATTGATAACATTGACCAATCTCTAACTTATTTGTTTTAATCTCATTTCGAGTTTGAAATGATTCAAAGAGACGAAGAATCTCGGCTCGATGTTGATAATAAAGTGTCGACATAATGCTGATCTCTGAACTTTTATGAATATCATCCTTTAATTTGTTCCATTTAGATAATACCTCACAATTTTTGAAATATAGTTCACAATCCGACCCCCAGGCTCCATTGGTTGAACACCAAGTCATGTCAGCATCATATTTTGGCGATATTAGGGGAACAAGCTCAGGGGTATAAGAAAAAACAGAAATAAGTTGTGCCCAATACATTCTCACATTTTTGTTTCCCCCTTGTTTTGCAATACCCAAACAAAAATCAAGAAGATAATCCTTCAAGTTATCATAGATTTCAATTGCTTGGGAAGGAATAATACTTAAATTTGAGAATACTCGGAAAGCTCGAAATTTTTCAATGTTATTTTCAACATATCGTGAATCATCTGAAATACTCTTTTTGAGAAGATTCAAAACAGAATAGAACACAAACCACATTTTAGAAGATCGATCTTTATGTGGATCAAGGTTTTTTTGGTCATTTGTAATATTCTTCACAAGACAGATCCACGATTCAAATAACATATCGGCCGAATATTTCGTCATCCAAGGTAAAAAATAAGGTTTTAAAAGTGATAGAACGGAGTCTTTTGTTTTATCATTTCTATCATATGCAATTGATCGAAGAACTTCAAGGAATTCTTTCACAAAAGAGTTTGTAAAAATGATCTTTTTTTCCTGACCTAAATCCAATATTTTGATGAGAAGAGGTGAAATTTTCCCATAAACAAAAGCTCTCAGATATGGAGAATTTTCAATTGCAATATTCACAATGTGAAACAAAGCGTGCATCGGATAACTCACATATTGGTCACATTCTTTGGTTTCACATTTGCTCAAGAGATATTGGGCCTTATCTTCTTCAGATTCTTCAAACCCATCTACTTCCTTTTCATAGAAATCTGAGATGTCTTGCTTTTGTTCTGGGACGATGTCTCTCAACACGGATTCAACATCGAGCATTGGTGCTAAAAAAGATTCGATTAACGAATTAAAAAACTTTTCTTCTTTTCTTTCTTGGTCTCGACTGCTCTTCGTGACAGATTTCTTTTCATAATTCATAAATAATACCAAACATTGAAACCACAAAATAAATAGATTTTGATTAGAGATAATCTTGGCAGATAGAGTCGGATATCCATCATATTCATCATATATCGCTTTAAGAAGAGGAAATTTATCATCATAAAGTAACAAAATTTCAGATTGAGGTTGGAAACTAACAATATTAAGGGAACAAATTAATATTTTTAGATTATTTACAACCCTTTGTGGATCTTCTGCTTCCAATTGCTCTTGATCTGTTTCAAATTTTCTTATTTTCATTTTCCACTGGGTTTGAATTTTCCTCTCTTCTTTAGAAACTGTTGTGCGAGAACTCTGATCCCAATTGTCAGACAATTCCATGCCAGGAAGAGGAATATGAAAACTACTTTCTGGATCAAGACCTTCAACAATACAACCCGGATCACCATTATGCTTGGCAAGCTGAACCTTCACAATGTCATCAATGGATGGACATTTCCACCCTTCTCCAATCTTTGGAAGAAGAGGTTTGATGGATTGAACCCTCTCACAGGCTTCATGAACACTCATACGCTCATCAATGTCAACCTTTATCAATCCTTCGAATATTTCATTCAGACAGGAATAAACAGGCTTGAACTTACCACCTTCAATAGTTTTAAGGGTTTTGAAAAGAGGAGAATTGTGAAGTTTCTGACGCAAATCACTCTTTATCACTCCAATAAGAGTTTTGACTATTTCAGAAGTTGACTTCTTGCTCAAATTCCTGAAGATGGGCATTTGAACGAAAGGATCACAGTCCTCGAAGAGAGCAAAAAAAGTCAGACCGAGAGAGTAAGCATCACTCGCTTGACTATGAAATCCTTGGAGGGCCTCACAAGAGTTGTAGAAGATGGTTCCACAGAGATGGCGTTTCTCCTTGAGAGATGCGGATTTCTCTGCTGAGTCTTTTCCGTTGTGTAAGGAATTGGCTGTCA
>BQXS01012452.1:4791-23221 GCA_024181965.1 Aduncisulcus paluster
TCTCCTTTTCCATGAGGCTCCCCATGAAGAGTTTCTCCTTCATAACGACCAATATCTAAGTCAAGAGCTTTTTGGCATATGGCTTCTGCAATTTTTTCCATATTTATCGATTATTGTTTTAAATATTCTATGAAAGTAATAAAATTAATTGTAAAATAACTTGAATCTCTTGCAATGTTAGCAAAATCCATATTTTTTTTCATTTTGCAGTTTTGATTGCAAAATAGCTATATTATAAAATAATTTATTTGTAACTTTTAAAAAAATTAAATGGAAGACTTAAAAAAGCCACCTAAACTGTTTTCAAGGAGAAGAAAACCTGTTTTGCAATTGAAAGTTTTTGCTGCTGGGTATGTAACAATTATTCATCATTTTTTGGAGTGTTTAAAATTTAATTTATTAATTAATTATATTTTTTGACATTGGAATGATTTGAAACTTTAGAGATAGCCGAGTAGGGAAAAGTTGTCTCATTAAAAGATATTGTGAAAAGAAGTTTGAAGACAAATATATTGCAACTATTGGCATTGATTATGGTGTTAAAACGGTTGAGATAGGTAAGCATACTGTGAAGATTAATCTGTGGGATTCTGCTGGTCATGCGGCATATATTGATATCCGTAATGAATTTTATCGAGATACTCAAGGATTAATATTGGTATTTGATTTATCAAAGAAATCTACTCTTTCATCATGTGAGACTTGGTTTCAAGAAGCCATGTCCAATGGTTTTGATCCTTCTCGTGGTGTCGTTGTAATCATGGGAAACAAATCTGATCAACCAAGAGCCGTCAGTGAAGAAGAGGGGAGAAAAATGGCAAAAAAATATAATGCTGCGTATTTTGAAGTTAGTGCCCAATCTGGACATGGTGTGGAAGCTTCCTTTAACAAATTGTTCACTGCTTTGTATAAAAAATATGCCCAATAGTTCAATATTTAATGAGATTCGATTATATCCGAATACTTAAGTCCATCTGACATCAACAAAATCGAATTGTTGTTCTAGGCAGATGTACAGTATAAAAATAAATACTTATAATGCTTTGATTGGTTTTATTTAGCATAGATTGAATTTAAAGGGGAAATTTATATTTTTAATAACAATCAAACTATTTAATTATTTTTTTACATTTGGCCACGATCATCGGTATAAAGAACAAAAGGGCCGCAGCAATGGAAACCAAGGCCCCAAGTATTACCCCATATTATATTTTTATTATTTGTGTTCTTGTTTCTTTCATATTTTCTCCTATGATATTCAAACCCACTGGATCGACGACATTTTCAAAAGTAGTTTCAAATTATTCTCTTTTGACATCGCCAGAATTATTGAAAAAACAGATGGATTATATTAAAATGCAAGAATCTCGTCGTTTAGGAATTACCGATGATGAGGAAGATTCTGACGATATAGAGGTTCCATTTGAAGTTATAGAACATCTTCCCCGTGAGTTGGATCCTGCTATTCAAAGTAGATTCAAGCCTCAAGTTGTCAATATTGTCCTTACGCCAACTGGGTATGATTCCTCATATTCATACCCTCATCTTGTAACCCCCTTCGGAAGTAACCTTGAATTTACATTTTTAGGACATTTATATAGTTCATTAGTTTATTCAGGAGATGAATCTAGTGGGTTTTCCAATTTTTATTCCACTCGAACCCAAAATGAAGTCCATAATATTATGTCGAGTGATGTTCTTTCGAATCCCATTGACGGAGAACGGGGTCAGTTTCAATGGATGCTCAAGCTCCCTGTTGAAGGGATTTTGAGGGATATGTACGTAACCAGTGTTCCATCCCATGCTGAATATGATCCAAAGAGTGCTATCAGAATGAGTGATACCACAAGCATATTCGCTCCCTCCAAAGTTGCCAATCAATTATTCATATTATCATCTTATCTTGACGTTGTATGTGTCCAAGATACTCTATCGTTGCTCTGGACTAAAAACCTTGTTTCTCATTATGAAGAAGCCCTTGAAGGGAGCAACTCTCTCTTTGGATATCGTATCACAGCCAGTGCAGCCAGTGTTGTACCATTCCGTAGTGCCATAAGGGTGAGAGAAGGGGCTGAGGAGGAAGAGAATCAACCTTCCGAGGAGGTCTTGCAAGCCATTGAAGCTGAGAAGATTGGATACCTTGAGTTCACACCTGAGCGTTTGGAACAGGCCGTTGCTCTTGCTGAGGATGGCCTTGTTGCGACTGTTGTGACGAGTGCCTCCTTCCCGAAGATTCATGGAAGAGACAATGATGAACCTGATCTTGCCGATGCTGAGCTCCCCCAACATGTATTCAAACACCATTTCATCGGGATGAACGCTCAGAAAGGAGAGATTGTATGGAAGACAACTGCTAAGGTTCCTAAACGTTATGGTCTCACAATCCTCGCAACCAAGACTGTTCTTGAGCAAGGAACACATGCGATGGCACACTCTATATCTCAGAAACAAGCCAATGAACTGTATGATCTTCTCAAGAGACTTGTTTTCTCTCCCTCATATCGTTCCCTCGAGAAGAAGCACGGTGAACACAGTTCTTTCCTATCCCTGTACCTTAATCTCGACAATACTGGGGGAATGAAGGAGAAAGACAGGCTGGATGTTGCTGATTCACTCTGTCTGTTTACTCCCACTCACTTCACTCTTCTTACTGCCCACACGGGTGAGGAACTCATGACTCTTGTCCACTCCCCTGCTGTCACGATTGGTCCTGCACCCTCTGAAAGGCCAAGGATATTCTACATTGCTAAGATGAGCCTTAGAGATATGCAGAAACTCACTGAGGAATATGGAGCTGATGAAGAAGAGGAAGAGGAAGGTGGTGAGAATGGTAATAACACTGGTTCCTCGTCTAAGTTGTCTGGAAGAGTGTCTGCTGACAAGGATACGTATATCTTGGTCGGATTAGACTTAGTACAAGGGAATGCCACTTCAAATGCCACTGATAGTGTCACTCAGTATCTTCCTTTGGCCACTGCTATCCTCACAAAGCGTGTATTTGCTGTTCCATTGCCTAATTCCAACCATAGGGGTAACAGATGGTCAAAATATATTCCCAGGATTTCACCGAGACCACTGGAGAACAAGAAGGTCTCAAAGCCTCCTTCAACAATTCGGTACAGTGACAACGATGCTGAAGACAGGCGGATTAAACAGTCTAAGGCCCAGACTCGTCCAGATCCCATTCTTCCTCCTCCTCTTCTTGTGTTCGACCCTTCCATATCCTCCACCTCTATATCCTTCCCTGATGTGGTCATTGTCACTCCATACTTCGATGTTGTGTGTGTGAATGTCGATGGAGACATTCTTTGGACTCACACCCTCAACACTGAGAGTGGGCGTGTTTCTTCTGGATCTGGGGATGATTATGATGACACCGATATCTTCGATGATGATCTATTTTGGGATGAGGAGGAGGACGAGGATGAGGACGATGTGTTCTCTTCATATTCTAGCACAGGATATGTTGCTCCAATCACTATAACACTCTCTGCACACCATTATACTTCATCTAACACAGCCATTGTTGTGGATATGGATGGAATGATGAGTGTTCTTGATTCAAAGACTGGGGAGTTACTTTTGAACACGGATAGACCCTTGGATTCTGAGAGTATTTGGACCGTGGATGAGGAATCTGAGGAGCAGGATAGTCAATATGGAAGTGGAGCTGTGTTCTTTGCTAATGTTGGTCAAGACTATGGTGTGAAGACAATGTTTGTCACGTCTCCTTACACAAATGTGATGGATGCCTTCCATCCTATTGTTGTAAGAACCACAACGTTGAGTGTTCTCATCACAGGAGTTTTGATTGTCATGATGAGTCTTGCAACGTTGTTTGTCGTTCTTCCTGAGCCAAAGAAGAAGAAAGAATAAGGAATATGGACTCTCTCGGTTCTAATTGAGTTAAAGGGAACGGATTCAAACAGTTTGAAATTCAAACATTTCTTCAGATTATTTTAATAAATAAACCAATTCGTGATACAAACATCTTGTTGTTGCAACAACAGTTGTTGAATTCCACTCCGGTTTGAGATATTAATTAATTTAGTTCACATTGTTGTGGAAGTATTTTCCCACCTCTGGATACAAAAGAAAAAAGTGCAACTGGCTGAATATTTCAATTTATATGCCTTTCAAAATGCCTTTCTTCAAAAACAAGAAATTCCCAACATTTCCACCCTTCCATGAAAATATATTTTGAAGTTTTAGAAAGAAATAAAGCAATTAAAAATTTTAAAATCTATTTTTAGAAAATCTATTTTTAGAATTTACGATTTCAAATTTGAACAAAAACAGAAAATAATATAAAAAAAGCATGGAAATTTCATAGGGAAGATAGTTCTCATCCTTCAGGCTTAGCTAACATTTCACGCCTCGAATATTGTCACAAATATCAACAACAAAAATTTGCGCCCACCGGGATTCGAACCCGGGCCGTCACGATGGAAACGTGATATCATACCCCTAGACTATAAGCGCACAATAAAAATTGAAATAACTTTCTCAAAATCCTATTAAAAAGAATAGATTCAATAATATCAGTTAATTCAAACTTTTTCTGCAAACTATAATCTTTTTTTTATCATTTTGTATTTTTATCTTGGTAAAATTTAAGCATATTCTTCTAAATCAATATATTTTCGAGAGAACCTAGTATTTAGAATTTTGAAAAATAAAATTAAATTATCGCAATAATAAGCAATATTATCTTGAAATAAAGAATCTGAAAGTGGAAAAACCTTTCTTCAATGTTCCATAGCAAAATGGTATGTTTTGATTACATATAAGCGTACGTTTCCTATATAGTTACATTAATTCAATATTTCATTATGTAATTGATTTTAATTTTATAATCTTCTATCATATCTCGATTGTATTGGTGGTCTCAATTTTTGTCCCATGAAAAATCTCTAACGAAGTGAGATTGTAGGATGACAGTGGAACCTAAAGTTTATCGTGCTGTGCCCGTTAAATCTTGCCCTCCTCCTGGTGATCTTCTCAAGAGCAATGCTACAGTCCGAAAAATGCAAGAAAGTGGAATTAAATTAAATAAGGAATCCTCGAAGTTTCCATTTAAAGAACCAATTCATATCACAGGACTTTTTCTTTCTGTCGGAAAACCAGTATCCCAGTCAACAAAACTTAAAATAACATTTTCCTTCCCGGATGGACCCTCGAAATCTAGAAGATTTTCGTTACCAGCTTTAACATTCGATAAGGGATCGTTTTTTCTGGAATGGAAAACGGAGAATGCTGCCAACCAGTGTACCATTAAAGCAATTGGGTCAGCTGAGCAATATATATATAATGTCCATATAATTAAGCGTGATCCAGAAATTAACATTGAAATATCCAAGTACCGTTCTCTGTGGAAAGAGGGGTCAACATAATTTTTATATTCTAAAATGTGGAGAATATGCTGCTATTATCGATTCTGGGTATTCCATGAAGCCTCACTTAAAATCTGAAGTTTCTTGTTATCTGTCTGATATAAACTACCTTGAATATTTCGAAACCCATGATCATGATGATCACACAGGTTCAAGGAAGTTCTTTCGCGAACTGATTGAAAAGAATAAGGTTGAGGGGGCTTGTATGTGTCGTGTGTTCCAAGTCAAAAAGAAGGAGAAGAAGAAAAAAAAGAAGGAGAACAAGAAGACCCGTTCACAACACGTAAAAAGTATCACAAAGACTTTATTGACACTTGTAAGAAAAATGGATTTAAGGGAGATGGTCAAATCTATAACCGTAATGCATTTGAAATAACTGATGGCAAAAGAATTCCATGTCCATTTAATATCTCTATGTTCATTCCAAAAATGATTCCTTCTTTAGACCATTCTCTAGAGAATACAATGTCCATTTGTTATCTCTTCTCCCTTCCTTTAGGTAAAATTCCTTGTGTCGATTTTACCACTCCATTTTCTTCCAAGAAACTCAACGAATCGTACCTGAAGATGTCTCCATCATTATATATGCCGACTGTCAATCAACCATACTTCAAAGCTTTCTTCTCTGGTGATATTCAAAGAAGTAATTGGATAGGTACACCATGGTTTAAAAAGTGTAATAGCCATTTTTCTACATCATCTCATCATGGTTCAAAAGAATACACTAAAAAAGACTATTTTCAAACTGTGCGTTCTTGTATTCTTGACATTCCTTCTGGATATCATTCCAGAGCTTCCTTCTTGCAACAATGGGTTCAAACCGGGCGAACTTGCTGGAGTGATGCTTTACAATTGCAAGGAAGTATTGATCTTAAAACAATATTTGACACCATTGATAATCCTGAAAAAGGTCCTTTGTCAACGAAACCAACTTCTCGTCCCTTTTCAGCTCTTCTTCATGCTCTATCTCAAGCACCACCAGTGTCATATCTTAACAATATTCATAATGGAGATGATTTAGATACGATTAGAGAGTCAAAACAGCCTACATCTAAACATGATCATGGACTATTTTGTGATGGTTTTTATAAAGCAAAGATCGAGCGGGATCATATTTATGGTATTATTGATATTCTTAATACATTTTTCCTTGGAACTTCAGATCGAGAGAACAAGGTTCGAGCTTGGATAAAAACATATAATTCAGAACAACACGACATATCAAGGATGCTCAAGGATAAAAAATTGGGGAGAATTCATGCCAGATGCATGGAAATGAGCAAATCTGTTATCAAAATGAAATACCACGATGAAAGTATGATTGAATATAAACTGTTTCTTGAACATATCTATAGATTTGAAGCAGCCACACTGTGTTTAATCTATGATTTCGAAAAGAATACAGAGGAGTTTTGGAAGCTTCTCTGGACAAAATATATATTGAATCCCGGTGCCACCGTTGTCAGTGACATAGATTATTTATTATCACACCAGTTTCCCCCAAATATTTCCCTCATTCTCCCCCTTATCCACATTCACACCTTCAATCATTTTTATTATAGAGAAATAGATGTTTGTGGAGCGATTCCTGGGATCTTTGTTCGAAAGTATTCTTTAAAGAAGGTGAAAAAGGGTGATACGACAGGAATTAAAGGACTTGATAGACATATTTGTGGGTTTTGGAGTGCAAAGTCCAAAGGACTTCGTAATCCAATCATTGTTCCTTCTTCAGCCTATATTCCACCAGAAAAAGAATCATCTAGACGTGAATATGATGAAGGAGAGAAATAAGTTATTCATGTTGTTATTCTGGAAGTCAAGAAGATTAGGATGAAATGAAATTAAATCGGTGTATTTCTTATCAGGAACACAAATATAGAGAGCTTCTTTCTCCGATCTAAGATCAAACATTCATATTATTAATGAAAAAATTGTTATTGTAATTACTGTTCTGTACTATGAATAAAACGAATCCCATATATACGAGGAAGTGTGTCTGGCATTGATTTCCAGCAATGTCCACGAGGACATTCAATTTCACATTTCACAACATTTGACAATTCAACTGGAAGGGAATGCCATTCAAAACCAAATCGAGGTTCAGGTATTGTAAAACGAAACCGAGTGATAGAGAAATTTGAGTGAGTGAAAGTAATATATAAATCACGAGGAGGCCCACTATCTTGAGATATTTCAACATAAATATATTTTATATAACTGGAGACTTGAAATGGAAACACCAATTGAGTAAAATGAACGCCTCCAATTCCTTTTAATAACTTTTCATGAATCCAATCGCTAACATCTGTGATTTTGTATTTTGATGAAAACTTTTCTCCAGTTTCATAACTTCCATGCGAATTATCAACATCAATTGTTATTAATTTTGAATCATCAATTGGAAGTGGTGGAAACAAATCTATTGGTTCTTCTCCAGGAAGAAATCTAATTGGATCACAACCTTCTTTAATGAATACTGACTTATGAAACGTTCTATTAATTGTAAAATATCGTAATTAATAAAAGCATGACCAAATTTAAACGATGTCATAAGAATTGTAAATCTCAGGAAAGGGCCCAACATTTGAAACATTAGAGCTCTAAAATACATACAGCTTTGAAAAAAGAGCCATTTAGATTATTTTCTTTTTTCTCAATTGATGAAACACGCCAAAACTTTGTCAATCATACTAAACTGTCAATATAACAGATAAAATGGTATTCTTTATCATGACTCTTTCAAATGGCCCATAAGAATAATTTAATATTTATTTAAATGAAAGGAGTCAATCCAATAATAGAGAAAAACAGAAATTTGAGTATTAGGAGCTGTTCAACGCAAATCACAATTAAATTATGTCAGTTGCCAAATATCAACATAATATAAAGTAATAACAATTCATAATGAGTGTGAAATATGATATAACCCGCATTTAGATGAATCCACCAACAGTTTTCCCAGTTCCACCAATCTCGACAGACCAATCATCGGCATCCATATCTCCATCTTCCACGAGGAAGTCAGCGAGAAGATCAAGAGTAAGTTTCCCACAGAATGGACACTCAACACTCAGCTGCTCAACAATCTCACTCTCGACGTCTTCATGTCTGGCTAATTGCTGTAATTTACGAAGCTGGTCTTTTCTAGGTTCATACGCAGTCTCTAATACCATATCACTGAGACATTTCACATGTAGACAGTGCCCACATGCAAAGATAAGCGACCCTTGAGTCAATGTAACTGCTTGACAAGCCATACACACGGAACCTCTTGGAATCTCAACATAACGTTCTCTCAAAAGACTCATCTCACGTGCTGTGAGCTCTGTGGCGGCCTGAGCATTGTCCATATCATGTCTCAGGGTCTCAATCTGTTCGTTGAATCGTGAAAGAGACGAGAGAATGGCTTCCTTGAAGTTACCAAGCTTGTTGAACTCAGCAAAATGTTGCAATATATCCTCAACATGGAGATCTTGACATTCACCGAGGAGTTTCATGGCATGCTTCCTTCCAACCTCTCCTTTCTTACTCAAGAATCTGGCAATAGATATCCACAGACGTTTATACAATTCTGGATCCTCCTTACTCAATCTTGCCTGCTCCATGGCCAAGTCAACGAACCCATGGTTCAAGGCCAAAGCAACAGCTTCAGTGTGCATCTTTAATAGGGAAAAAACAACGACGACTCCTCTCCACTTCTCCTTCTTCATGCACTGCCTCAGAGCATACCGAAGATCAAACTTAGCACCCAATTCTCCTGTCTCGGATGGATCCAACACCCTCAGCAGTTCAACGTCACTCTGTTTCTTCACAAGCAGAGCAAGACGGTAGTTATGGACACTCTGGTCTGCACACCCATGCCTATTGATACAATTATTAAGGAATCTGATGGCATGGTCTTCCCCAATGAGAGTGTCGTCAATGTATGCCATATGGATTGGCAGAGTGGATGTGGTAGCAGTAACCAGCTTATCTTGAGCTCCACCACGATACCTCACCTTCAACATCTCCTCCTCTCTCTGGGCCTCATAGAGCATCAACGAGGGCAGGAGACGTTGGGCATCGATCTGGATGGAACGTTCAGCACATGCAATGAGAGCATCGACAGTCTCCTTTGGTCTGGTTGTGATCAACTCTGCAGCATACTTATAAAGAGTCTCAGCCGAACCTTCATGCTTCAGACTCTCACATGCCTGTCTCACAAGACCAGTGCTAATGTAATACTCAACAATGCTTCCATAATCACGGTTCTGCTTGGCAAGGGTGATAAGCTCTCTCCTTCCATGAGAAACAATAATATTATAGGCCACTTTGCTTGCTTTGTGCAGTAATTTAGCTCTTTGTTGCAAGAAAGAGTTCAAATTCTTCTGAGCAGCCTCTACTTTAGCTTTAGCATCACGAACAGATAAAGAGACTCCACTGACCTTAGCTCCACCTTCACCCATTCCAGAGTCAACTCCATCAGTACCCTCACGACTCCTACCGAGTCCAACACGAGCACGGGAGAGGAACGCCTCAGCCGTATCAACCTCACAGAGCAGGAGCTCAAGGATCCACAGACACAGAGCAGTGCAATGTGAAGGGTGTTTCTTTTCATCTGTACGTTTTAGCTTTTCCATCAGATACAGAGTAAAAGATTGAGTGATATGAGCACCCACTCCAACGCTCGAGACAAACCCACCTGCACCCCCTGTCCCACTCACAATACCATTTTCCTCCTCTTCCTGCCGTTTGAGGAACTTCAAACACACGTCTTCAAAGGGTTTAGTACTCTCTGCCCAACACTGAGCTGCAAGACCGAATCTCCCACTCTCGAACAAATCATCCCCTTGTTCTCTGAGAATGACATCCCTGGCCTCCATGTCTGCAAGCTTAGTAGCAATGAACAGAGCTTCTTCATATCTCGAGACGGAAAGGTACTGTTTCCACACTTCATCTTCCTCTGCCTCAGGTTCAATCCTCCATACTCTCTTATTTGACACCATGATTACAGCGTCTGTGAAAGGATCATACATGCACTTCACAAGGATCTCATTCGTATCATCCACATGCCTCCCGAGGTATGACTCAAGTTTATACTCCATGGCTACCTTGTTGGTCACAAGAGACACGACGAGAAGATGGGAAGGGTACAAGACAAGCATGTGATACTGCGATAAAACAATGGATATAATGTCCTCATTGTCACAGGGTCTATCAGTGGTCGGAGAGAACCAGTTTCTGAGGGATTGGATGGAAAAGCCTCCAGAGGCTGATCCAGAAGATCCATAAAGGGAAGAGGACATTCCACGATCCTCAGCTGTCTTCTTTTTCCCCAATGATTGTTTGAATTCAGCGTGAGCAACAATCTTTGTACTGTATGTCATGAACTTATCCACGGACCCTGAGACATGGTCATACCGGACAGCAAATCGTGCACTTGGCGCTGGAAGGATATAATCTTCCGGCAATTCGACATCAGCTCCACTAAACCAGATCAGACGACGCTCAGCGAGTGTGTCTTCCCTACCCTCAGAGCCAAGGAGAGATACACCGGTACTGTACCACAAGGAATCGTCAGAAACATCTTCCATGAGAGTGTGCATGGAATTTCCAGATAAAATACCAACACAACCATCTCGAACAATGAATACATTATATACACGGTCATCCTGAGGAATTCTCCGATCCCGAGCAAGTTTTCCACTTCTAGGACGAATATTTAAAAACAAAGAAGTAATTGGAACCCCAAGACATGGTTCAATCCTGTTCCAACCACGATCTTTTCCGGCTTCAATAACAGTTTCCACTACTTCACCAGATTCAAAACCTAATAATATTGGACCCGTTGATTTTAATGTAAAATCACACATATTCCATCCAATACAATTTAGTTTACCATATGAAGCACTGTAATTCTTGGATTTTTTGCTGATGTTGTAAAGAGAGGCTTTACCTCCTTTATCAGGTTGAAAATAAAGTGTTTGCAATTGATCCATATCAGTATACATAATTACATGATTTCCACTTGGATCAACCCATATTCTACGTGGAGTCTGACCATTAATCTTTTTCAAGCTGGTTCTAATTGTTAGACTAGAGTCTTCTTCGTCAATATAAACTTTTAAAATAGATCCATCTTCTAATCCAGCAACAAAAACTCCGTTATTGAGATCAGAACATATGATATCGGAATCATGTTCACAAGAACATTTTCCAATAACTTCCAATCGAAAAAGTTCTTTAATATTATCTAATGCATCAATATTTGCATCCATATCGGTTAATAGCTAATAATTTATGGTAAAAATAAGAAGATACGAACATGAGACTCATTCAAGAAAAAACTAAAAGCAAAAGCCAAAAAAATGTCGTACGTACATTTTCTAAATCTATGTCAGGGATAATGTTTGAACCTAGCCCTAACATTTTCGCTGTGTGTGACAAGAAACATCTTTCAACTCTAACATTGTAAATCGAAAACAAAAACAATGAAAAACCTAAGAAATTCTATTAAAAATGCATATTATTAACGAATTATTTATTTCTATAACATCCATATTGTAGTAACAACCTCGACATAAAAATCCTTTTTCTTGATTGAGATTAGGATTATTGGGACTTATTTTTGATGCCTCCAAGACAGATAATTAGTGAAGAATCTGAAAAACATTTAAGAGGTATCGAGTTCTTTTTTCCTACCCTCTTTCCAAAATCTGGTCGTTCAGATCGGAAAATTGCAGCTTATATGTTATTGTGGGATGCATCTCACAATGAATTTCGTTTTCCACACAAATATATTTCATCAATATGCCATATTGGCCCTAAAACTCTTCCCGAATGGGTAAAATTGTTTTCCTCCATTGGTCTCCTTCCACTTCGAGATCAAATTAAACAAATTCTTGAAAAACAGCCAAAAAGACTTGTGAAACCGTGTACAACTCAAGCTATTTTCCATTCTTTGGTGTCTGATGGTCTTCTCCAATACGAACAAGGCACTCCATTTATCACATTAAAGCCTCCTCATGATAATTTTACTTCCTTACAAAGACCTATTCAACAGAATCTCCCCAAACTTCTAAAAATTGTGCATTCTCGAACGGATTCCACCTGTCGTTGTTCTGGATCTTTTTCTTCCACAGGGTTTAAACACCTTCTAAAAGCTCAAATATTCCCATTTATTCCATGTCTTCCCCCATCTAAACTCAGAAATGTCCTTCTATCTCCATGGCATTGTTTTCTTGCCGGGCTTGGTCTTTGTCATTTTATATCTGAGCTTTTTTACATGTATACCACACACCCAGCGTCGTTCCCCGTTGATATTTTCCCCTTTATTGAGAGTATTGACATCTCTGCCTTGCCCATATTGCCTCCCCTTAAACTTATCACTTCCCTCTTCTCGATGCTTCTCCTCGAATATGAGGAAGCTTCTCTGGTACAGTCAAATTTTCTGTTACCCAGACACATATCCCGTGATAACATAGGTGCACACAGCTTAGACGTATCTCAATTCAGTGATCCGAATCTCAGGATGCTTTATTTCCTTCATTATCGTTCTGTGATTCCTATCTCCTTATACTCCCCAACCATTCACCTATCCCTTCCTGAAAGAGACAAACCCAAAACAATACAAAATTATGTCTTAGATACAGCTATACATGATCCACCCTCACTTCCTCATGTTCCTGATTCAGCCTCCTCCAGATTACAGGATTATATCGAAATATCTCCTTCTAATCCACTCATAGATCAGGATATTCTCGCACATACACGTCAAGGAACATTTATGAGTGGTTTATGCATGTTTATTGACAAACAAGATCAATTTTTACAACCAGGATATGCTTCATCTCCCCCCAATAACCTTGAAGATTACAATCCTATGTCTGGACGTGTTTCTCAACCTCAAGATGCAAGCGATAAAGATATATCTCCCCCTTCAGTGTTACCTACTTATATTGATCTTCCAACACATAATATTCGAATGTTTATTACAAGAAGATTGATACTCCCCACTGGAGAAATTGGATTATGCATGACTGGGATTATTCGTACATATCCTGATGGAATCCCTGGCGATAAGAGAAAGGGACGAACAGATAAAGAAAAGAAATCTATCAAGGATTTGGATAAAGAGAGAGTGAGGGGCAGAAACTGGGAAGATCAGTTTATTGGATGGGATGATGATTCCGATGAAGATGAATCGACAATAATTACAGAAAATATTATAATACGAACCTCATGGAAAGAGTGGGAACGAATTGAAACCATGTTCAACTCTTCATCCCACCCCCATGCAGGCCATTCACCTTCCACACATTCCAATGATTCCCCAGACCATTACAGTCACTCTTCTCCAACCTCTGGTTCCCATATATCTGGAAGTTCACATCTCTCTCGATCCTTTATTGATGAGAGCACAGACTTACACAGCAGCACCTCTCACTTACCTTTCCCTCCTTCGTTTGATCACTCTGATATCCCTCAAGCCCCTGCATCTCCCTTTGACACCATGACATGTAAGGATAAAGCCAAGAGAATAGATGATGTGGTTAATGTAGCCGAGGAAGAGGATGATATGGAACATGAAGAAGAAGAAGTTGAAGATCACCCACATGGACTTCTATCAAGACCAATATTGCAGACATCTGGAATACCCGCTTCAACTCCTCTCATGGCAGAAATGAGTGCTTCATTTGACCATACTCCACGTGATCATTCTTCTACTCTTGCCAACACGTTGTCCACTTCATATTCGTCATCTCTCACATCTGTTGCATCCAACCCTCCTTCTTTCACTCCTTCCAGTGTTGCTGTATGTGTATATCTCCTGATTCTGAGATTGATATGTCGTACCAGGTCTGATCATTCTCATTTTGCTAGAAATATTGTTTTGCTCCTCCCTTCCTCCTATTCGACATTCTTCCACCATTTCACAACCTCTGCTCTATCTCTGTTGACGAGTTGTGGAGTTATTAATTCATGTAGGTGCATATTTATTCCTGTTTCTCAATCCTTTGGGATGTTTGGATCGAAATATCCCATGGGATCAATGGTGAATGGAATGTTAAGTTCTGAGGCTGGAGAGTTGGATCGTGTTAATGAGATTTATAAGTTTGAAGAAAGGAAGCGTTTAGAACGGATTGAAACACCACACCTTCCTTCAACAATATCTGCCTTCAGAGAGAAAGAATATCTCAGTAGAGAGAAAGAAGAAAGCTCGAGAGCTAGTTATCATTTCTCTGATTATTCCTCAATTAACTCAGAGAGTCTCTATTTAGCACCTGATAGTGATGGCCTTGATAAAGAGACCAGAGAACGAGGTCCAGGATGTTTTCTTCGGTGTAGATATGATTCCACTGTCCCCTCTCTTTTCGATTCTGCTCTTTTACTCTCAGATTTGGGTGAATTCACCAGTGTAATTGATCAATCGACTGTAGATGAGATATTTACTGCCATTTTGGATCATTTTAACTGTGACACGGCTGCTCAATTATATAATTTCTGGGAACACACAACTCAGCAATGTATCAATCGACAATCAAATAGATACAAATATTTACATGCTCCCTCGAAATCTGATAAATCGATTAAAGTCGAGAGGAAAAATCAAGATGGGAAATGGTTTGTTGAATGTTCCACAGATGATTTGAGCATGGATTTCCCCCTTCATTCTTCATATAAATGTCCCACAATTCGCTCTACAGCCTCTGCCTTCAGTGGTGCCAGTGATATATTTAGACATCGTCGTGATACTCCTTATTCGAAAGATCAGAGAATGGAATTTTGTGAGGATATGGATTCTATTTTTAGGGTGTATGATGAAGATATCAGTGCCAGAATGTTCTGTATATCCATGAAAAGACATAAATCCAAGAAGAAAACAGCTAAACCAAGGATTAGTGGTGATATCGAACAATCAGAATCAGATATTGATGGCGATTCTGACTATACAAAACCATTTTCAAATTATGATGTTCTTGTTCGTCACAGTTTCATCCAACCAAAGGTTTCTCTTCAAACGGTTCAAGATCGTACCCTCAATGCCGAAATAGATCAGAAGTTAGCCATGTTTGATATTGTTGAGGATGATATTCATGTGACAGCTCCAAACTCATTAATCACCTATGATATATCTTTCTCCAACCTTTCCCTCCCTCCTCAGATTTCTATCCGACCATTCCACGATGGAGTTGTGATCATCCCTTTCCCTTCAAAGGTACTTCCTCTGATTCCAAAGGATGTACAGCTTATGAAATACTTTGGGGATGCAATCAATCCTCTACATCTTAAATCATACACTAAATTCATAATCTCAAAGTTGCCATACCCTCTCAAGAAAATGTATTTCTCTATGGATCCATTTTGGACAGAAACAGGACCTGATTATCTCCAGGCTTCTTCAACTTATTCGCATATAAATAGAAATTACATGACCGAACTCACTCTCAGATCTATTTTTGGAGACAAAATTATGAATGAAATATTTTCTAAATGTCCAAATATTTTTCAAATGTACCATACATATTTTTCCCTTCATGAAATTCAACCAAAATAGAGAATTTGATGATTAGATCTTACTCTCTATCTCAATTATGGATCTAAATATAATGATTACATGTAATGATTACATCATAATCGGTCAATATATTTTATTTGAATATCTGTGTGTGTGTTTCTAAGTATTCAACACTGTGTGAAGCAATGAAAAATGGTCTAATATCTGGCTTTGTGAGAGTATCTTGATAGATGGCTCCAATATACCTTTCTTTGTCACAATAAGATACCAATATAATCTCATCTCGTCTCTCAAATGATTCAGAATAGGTTCCAACCAAACTGTGCTCAACCATATGTCCAAACAGAGCAGCAAGAGCACTTCTATATTTAACATACACCGATTGAGCTGCATGAGGATCACTGGAATAATAGAATTGTCTATTTTTAGAGTCATATATCATGAAATAGAGCGGTGTGGTACCTGGAAGATGAGGCAATATGGATGAAGGGGGAATTGGGAGAAGAGACGAGTAATTCGAAGAAATAAACGTATCAAATGCCTGTATTTCGGCAACTATTTCCTTCTTAACCTCACCCATATCTTCAGAGATTCCCATAGTGGCGGATATCCTGTGAATTTCCTCGAAATCGTCATCTTCTTCGCTCAGTTCCGTGACTTTAGCGAGTGATCCTTTGCCCAAAACAACAGAGGAACTCGAATGAGTGGTTCCAGTTGCTCCTTCCCACTTGGTTTGTCCTTCAACAACGAGTACAAGGATTAGTTTAGAAGTGGAAGTAGAGGGTACACGAGTGAAGATGATTTGACGTTGTGCATCACGGACAAAGACATCAGCATATCCAATCGACCGTTTAGGATGCACAGAAGATGCTTCATGGATCGGTAACATCGGAAGAGGACTCACACCAAACCCAGAACTGGGAACACTGCCGACAGTCATTCCATCACATAGACACATTCCAAGCACACCCAAGCATGTATGTTCTTGGTTACTGAGTTCTCCACAAGAGGCAAGAACACTTTCGGTCGACATAAGGATACAATCAGTCACAGTTTGACCAATTTCAGGGTACTCTCGCATCATATTCCGCAAGTACTCATCCAGTGCAGAAGATATATCCTTTGGGAATAATGGAGTTGGGAGTGCTGAAATTAAACGATTTGGGGAAGACAATATTGTGGAAGCACACAGTTCGCGTTCTCCGACAGATTCGTCTAAAAACTGCCCATTAACTAAACCATCGATAAAATACTTAACGCAATAGGCCTTCTTAATAATATCTTCTTCATATTCATCGGAATAATCATCAGATAAAGAAGAAATAGCCTCAAAAACAGCCATATCCCTGGCAATTGAAAGAACCGTTTCAACAGAGTTTTGAGCAATATTTGAACATGCAGAATGCATATATTCCTGACTATGACGATCAATTTTGTATCTATCGACCCATTCAACACCAAACAAAAAACGCAAAGAATCGTTGGCAGAACCCGAGTCATCCTCTGAAAGCATCCGAGAAGCAATGACAATGCACCCTTTTGGAACATTTAGTGTAACGTAATGAAAATTTCCGCTTTCTAAAGGAGGATTCATCGAAGACAATAATTTTTCAGTAGAGAAGCAACGTAAGGCATCAGAAGCACCACTAGAATATAAAACTCTTCCTTCTTTATCAGCTAATATAATTTCGAGGGTGGATATCATAATGAAGGTTCAAAATACATGCCTAAAATCAAAATGAATCTATCCACGGAAAAAAAGGAGTTTTTCATGGTTCCAATATGTAATTACTACACCTCTTTGTTATTAATATTTAAATTACAGTATAATAAATATACCAACGCTTCATTTCCCAGGATGATGTGTTCAAGAAAATGATGAGAGTATTGAAATTTATTATGAGAAGTCACTTTCTATTTCCACCCTATCGTTGGGTTTTCATCAACGATCACGACTCCTCCAAGAACCTCACCCATAGGTTCTTCCTTTGGAGCCTTGCGTCTTTCTTTCCTCCTCTTTGACTTTGTGCTCACCCATCCTCCAGTTTCTTCCTCATCAAAAGCAGCGGCATTGGCGTCAATATCGCTGCCCCACTTCAAGGGATCGAGAGATGAGGGCAACTCAGTCGACCGGGCTGGGGTTACGATTGGACTTTCGGTGATTACAACATCAGTTAAGACCTGTCTCTTTTTGCTCTTGCTCCTCCTCTTCTTAGCAACTTTCTTGGATTGCTGTTCCTTCTTTGGTTTCTCCTCTTCTTCCTTCTTCTTCAACGCTTTCTTCTCTTTCTTTGAAGGGGTAGAGGATGCTTGAGAGCTCGATTTAGATTTTTGAGAAACTTCCTCGGGTTGTTTTGTCACGGATTTTTGTTGTTCAACCGGAGCCTTCTCGACTTCCACAGGCTCAGTGGGGGGCCCCTGAGGTTTGGGAGCAGGTTCTTCGATTGTTTGAGAAAGAACTTGAGCGGATAGATCAGTGGATTGTTGTTTCCCCTTCTTTCCCTTCTTCCCTTTCTTCCCTTTCTTTCCTTTCTTCTTG
>BQXS01012454.1:0-15900 GCA_024181965.1 Aduncisulcus paluster
CCTCGAAATAAATTGATGTACCTCTCTTGAAAAAGTCGAGCAAAGTTGCCGAAATTTTGGAATAGAATGAATCTAATCTCACAATATATCCCTTGTGAACTTTTGATGTATAATTTGCACAAATACACAAATACTCTTCATCAAAATCTGCCTGAAATGGTTTGGATCTCTTAATTCTTGACAAGTGATCAAAAAAAGTGTCAACAAGATCAATCAGAACTGGAATAGGGAGATAGACTTCAGATCTGGAATACAAATGATTAACAAACAATCTTAAACACTGAATACAAAGTGTGATCATTTTCTTATCTTTTTCTTCAATCTTACTCTTGGATTGGCATTCACGAAAGTTCGAAAGGATCTCATCTCGATGTTCATAGAAGAGTCTAGAAGTAGATTCAGAGTCAGGGCATTGTTTGATCATTTCGACCAAATTGAATACATTTTTGATAGAAGGATAACAATTGTGAATATATCTGGAATAATCATCACCCCATCCTCCATTCTTTGAACACCATTCCATGTCAGCATCATATTTGGGAGATATGTGAGGAACAATGGATGGAACAGTGGAGAGCATCGAGATGAGATTGGCCCAGTGAATAGTTCCCCAGTTATCACCTCCCTCTTTCTTCTTCTTTACAATCGTAAACCAACTATCAAGAAGATCACCTTGAATAGAATCATGCACTTCAATGGCTTGGGAAGGAATACAACTTAGATGGGCGAAGAACAAGAAAAATCGAATAACTACATCATCGTCAAATCTGAGCCCATTGGAAGCAGTGTCCTTGAGAATATTCAAGATAGGATGGAACACAAACCAGAGTTTAGAGGAACGACCTTCATGAGGACTAAAGCTTTCGCCATTATTGGTAATATTCTTCAAGATACAGGACCAATGCACGAAGAACTTCTTGTCAGGATATTTCTCTATCCAAGGTAAGATATGAGGGCGAAGAAGGGATAAAAGGGAATCCTTGGTGAGGTTATTTTTGGTAAATGCAATACTTCGACAAATTCCAAGAACATCATTAACAAAAGAATCTCCAAATGTTTCAGATATACCAAGACTTAAAATGTCAGAGAGAAGACAAAAGCTTTGATCGAAAATATTCGGACATAACGATTCATCTGTTGTTGCGACATTGAGAATTCTAAACAGCATTGTTGTGATGGGATTCACGGTAGTTCCTTCAGTTTCTTCTTCATCTTCATCTTGTTCTTGTTCTTTCTCTCTAAGAGTAGCTTCAACTTTGATCATTGAAGGTAAGAAAGAGTCAATCATCTCCTTGATGACGGAAAAATCAAGAATAATCTCAATATCATCTTCCTTCAAAGTCCCGTCTTCTTTTGTAACTTTATGCTTCACGAACATCGACAAACATTCGAAACAAAGCTCAAAGAGATCTCGATTTGATGTGATGACAGGTAGTGAAGTGGTGAACTCATCAAAGATAGCCTTGAGATAAAGAGATTTTCGTCGATAAAGGGATATGATGGCAGACTGAAAGGAGGTTGTTTTGATTGAATCAATAAAGGACTGAAGGACACATTCATTTCTATTCATATTGCTTAGGTCGATTCCCTTGATATCTTGTCGTTTATATTGGCTATCACGATCATGAGAATGCTCACATCTACAAATATCCATATATTCTACTTCATGAATCACTCTTGAATGTTCGCTCTCTGAGGGTGACATCTCAGAGAAGGATGAAGAAGAGGAAGAGGAGGAAGAAGAGGAAGAGGAAGAGGAAGAGGAAGAGGAAGAGGAAGAGGAGGAAGAGGAGGAAGAGGAGGAAGAGGAAGATTCATGGGGAATTTCAGCAGAGGGTATTATAAAGGTTTGTGTAATATCACTCAGACCCATAGAACTCATTATTTCTGGTGATATCATAGAATGGGATGAAATATAGCTTTCTATCAAAATGTGTGAATCACCTTTATACTTGTCAACCTGAGCCTTCACAATATCGTCAATGGATGGACATTTCCAACCTTCTCCAATCTTTGGAAGAAGAGGTTTGATGGATTGAACTTTCTCACGGGCTTCATGAACACTCATACGTTCATCAACATCAACCTTTGTTAACCCTTCGAATATTTCATTCAGACAGGTGTAAACAGGCTTGAACTTGCGATCTTCAATGGTTTTTAGAGTTTTGAAAAGAGGAGAGTCGGAGAGTTTTGGACCCATTCATTTCTATTCATATTGCTTAGGTCGATTCCCTTGATATCTTGTCGTTTATATTGGCTATCACGATCATGAGAATGCTCACATCTACAAATATCCATATATTCTACTTCATGAATCACTCTTGAATGTTCGCTCTCTGAGGGTGACATCTCAGAGAAGGATGAAGAAGAGGAAGAGGAGGAAGAAGAGGAAGAGGAAGAGGAAGAGGAAGAGGAAGAGGAAGAGGAGGAAGAGGAGGAAGAGGAGGAAGAGGAAGATTCATGGGGAATTTCAGCAGAGGGTATTATAAAGGTTTGTGTAATATCACTCAGACCCATAGAACTCATTATTTCTGGTGATATCATAGAATGGGATGAAATATAGCTTTCTATCAAAATGTGTGAATCACCTTTATACTTGTCAACCTGAGCCTTCACAATATCGTCAATGGATGGACATTTCCAACCTTCTCCAATCTTTGGAAGAAGAGGTTTGATGGATTGAACTTTCTCACGGGCTTCATGAACACTCATACGTTCATCAACATCAACCTTTGTTAACCCTTCGAATATTTCATTCAGACAGGTGTAAACAGGCTTGAACTTGCGATCTTCAATGGTTTTTAGAGTTTTGAAAGACTGAAGGACACATTCATTTCTATTCATATTGCTTAGGTCGATTCCCTTGATATCTTGTCGTTTATATTGGCTATCACGATCATGAGAATGCTCACATCTACAAATATCCATATATTCTACTTCATGAATCACTCTTGAATGTTCGCTCTCTGAGGGTGACATCTCAGAGAAGGATGAAGAAGAGGAAGAGGAGGAAGAAGAGGAAGAGGAAGAGGAAGAGGAAGAGGAAGAGGAAGAGGAGGAAGAGGAGGAAGAGGAGGAAGAGGAAGATTCATGGGGAATTTCAGCAGAGGGTATTATAAAGGTTTGTGTAATATCACTCAGACCCATAGAACTCATTATTTCTGGTGATATCATAGAATGGGATGAAATATAGCTTTCTATCAAAATGTGTGAATCACCTTTATACTTGTCAACCTGAGCCTTCACAATATCGTCAATGGATGGACATTTCCAACCTTCTCCAATCTTTGGAAGAAGAGGTTTGATGGATTGAACTTTCTCACGGGCTTCATGAACACTCATACGTTCATCAACATCAACCTTTGTTAACCCTTCGAATATTTCATTCAGACAGGTGTAAACAGACTTGAACTTGCGATCTTCAATGGTTTTTAGAGTTTTGAAAAGAGGAGAGTCGGAGAGTTTTGGACCCATATCATTTCTAATCACCTCTATGAGTTTCTTTGTATATTGCTGTAAAGTCGTTGCTCCTTGTAAAGAGGGTATGTTATAAAAAGGATTGCCGCATTGGAATGTAGCAAGAATTGTGATACCAAGGGAATAAGCGTCGCTTGATTGAGATGGAAATCCTCTAAGAGCTTCACACGAATTATACACTAAAGTGCCACATAATATTCTTTCCTGCCCTGCCGGTAGAGATGATTCCTTAGGCATAAGCTCACTTGAATAGTCCGTAGAAACTGAAAGACATTCGAGGGATGAGTGAGAGGAATGTTCAACAGAGATTTTGATTTGTGCGAGACCAAGATCAGAAAGAACAACAGTGCATTTTCCATCCTTGGGGTCAAAACGAACAAGAAAGTTCTCAGGTTTGATGTCTCGATGAACAAGCCTTGGATTAGTTGAAAACACATCATCAAGACACTCAATCATTTCAACACAAAGAGCACTCACTCTCAGAGGGTCAAGAGTCATGGGACTGGAGGCATATTTACCCCCAACACACCAACTATTGGCAAAGTCTTTCACATTCCCTCCAATACAAAATTCCATGATGAAGCCATACTCGAGTCTGCCATTGACATTGACCAAGTTAAGAATATCAAGAGGCTTGGGGATACGGTGGAGCTTTTTTTGCTCTAGATCATAGAATATCTTGAAATGGGTTTTGAATTCCTTGCCACAGTCCATGAGTACCTGTTTATCGCCCCGCCTGACGATTTTTTTAAGAACACAATAATTATCATCACTACCGATTGTTACAAGTTGAACTTGACCAAATCCACCAATACCAAGCGTGCATTTTTCTTTTATCTCCCTTTTAGAAGTCAACGTCAGAGAATCAGGATCTTCTCGAATGTCATCTTCTGTAGACGGTGTTGATGCAGTAATGTGTTGCATGAATAAATATTATGATTATAATATCGCCAATAATCGATATGCTCTGATCCTGTACAATTATATACTATGTTTTAAAACAAGGGATGAGAAGATAATCAAGGGTTATAAGATAAGCAAAATAGAAAATATATTCCCCAATAAATAATCAAAATAGACATACTTTATACAAAATTGAGCAAGAAAAATTTTGTTCTGTTTACCAACAGATCAGTGCATGAAGGTTTTCGATTTGACGGCGGTTACAATTTTATTCGGAAATATTTCCATATGAATCCAAATTAACATCTTCAATATGTTTTATTTATCCCCACATAATGCTCATCCTATGCTTAAATAATGACCTATGTTTGAAAACTGCCATCAATTTTGTCTTCTTAGAGTATAGCATACATATCTTTTATGAATATTCGATTTCATATCCATGCAAATATATTTTATGCAGTTAAAAACCATGACATCTTTCCCAACATCTTCAATTGAATTGTTGTCAAATTAAACCCTATCGGATTACTTTTATCATTTTCAATTTATTAATTAAATTTCGAGAGATGATGTTGAAATCCTTCTTATTCTTTGAAATTGAGTGAATTCAACCCAGATGTTAAATTAGGGGAATATATCCAAAACTAACTATAATTTCCCAATGAAGCTCAAAAATAGCCACCTTTAGTTCCAAAAAATTAGAATTTCTGCGTAATTAACTGATTTTTTTGGCATTTAATTTCAAGGCCTACATTCAATTTCAGTAAATAAAGGAAAACAAAAGTAATAAACGAAAGAAAATCCAAAACAAAATTGAAACAATTAAAGCAATCATATTACGGATATCAAAAATTGTATATTACTGATTTTTAGAAGAATAAATCCAATCAAACCCAAAAAAAATCAACTCATGCAGAAGGAAAAAGACATGATATATATATATATATATATAATTTCATCAATCTAACCATATAATAATTAAAAATTAATTGATATTTCCGGCAATTATTATCTGAATTATCTGTATTCGGATCCAAATAATCCAAAAGATTGAATTTCATGGAAGCTTCCAATTCCATTCCGTTTCTTCTTTCTTTTGTCAGATATCATTGCCTTTTCCTTCTCATCAATCAAATTAACTAATTTTTCAGTCCTATCCGAGGCCAAACCAGCCCTTCCACGAATGAATTCCAGTTTTCCGATAATCTCGGGATTAACAAATTTATATGCGCTGACTCGTTGCATCATCCTCTGATATTCATCAATTTCAACCGATTCTACATATTTATGGGTTTCGTGAGAAAGAGTTGAGTGATATGAATGCAGTTTAGAAAGAATGCGGGAAAACCGAATAATATTTTCATTTAAGGAGGTTATCTGTTCCATTTTTGCAATTTTTTGATGTTCAATATGTTTTTTAATCGTTGAATAATTCTTAGAAATTCTTTCAAGCAGTATTTTCATTCGGGCAGTAATGAGGGCCCGTGATGATTCGGAAACATATAAATCATCGCATGTATCATTCACTTGCTTAAAGAATTTCTTCATTTGTTCCCTAAAATTGATCAAAATATCAGAAGGAAGGCCTTTACCACCTCGAAAAGAGGGAACATCTATAATAGATGGAAGAGCTTTAATTTGCGGAATGGATCGATCTTTTTTAAGATCAAAGGATGATATTATTGCATTTTTTAACTCAGACTTCAATTCTATTTCACCAAAAGATGGAAGGCCAGATTGAGAAACTAATTCCTCTCGTTGCTTTGTTACTTTAGCCAAATTAACATTTTCATTGGTATTAGATATGCAAAAGAAGTCCCCAACTTTCCTAAATAACGAATCTCCCTGTTTTTCAACGAATCCATTTTCATGGGGGAAAGGAAATTGGCTTTGGCTAAGAAATATTTTCAATTTTGGTTCAATAATCATGACATCTGGAACAACAGGACACAAAGACCAGAAAAATCCATCATTGTCCTCTAAAACCAGCCGAAAACTATTCCAATCACAAAATGGATTCGTATCATCTACAATAAATTCAGCACTTATAATTTTTTGCTTAATTGTGTATTCAAAATGCTTCTTGATCTTATCTTCATCAACTTTATCCCCAGCACTCAAGAAATCACCCTTATTATAGATTGATATTGTACTATTTTGACTAGAATCCTTGCATTCATCTATGCTAATGAAAAAGTTTGGACAACGGGGAAAATCAACCAATATTTTCTCCCTTTTCATCTTTTTCTTCAACAGATCAAGGGAAAATCGAAACTTTTGCTTTTCTCAAGTTCAATTAATCAAAATGTTTTTTTGACGAAAAATACATTATTTAAGATACAATTCTATTGCATTTTCCTTTGATTTATGTTTGTGATAAACCTGGAACATTGATTGGCTATTGATGTTGATGTTTTGAATACAAGCATGTATGTAATACACATTTCACCGGATTAAATTTTAATTTATTTGTATAAAATGCTGAATCTTTGCAAAATTAACTCTAGTATATTTATTTTTCGTTCTCTATACATTTTCGCTTATATTGTTATTAGGAGTAGATTAATCGTGCGTAATATTCCAAAGTTTGTTAAAAAAGAACAATTAAAGGATGTTTTCAAGGAATTTGGGAATGTTACTGATTGTTTTATAGTTACAACGAAAGAAGGTGTTTCTCGAGAGTTTGGGTTTGTTGGATTTGCGAAAGAAGAATCAGCTCAAAAGGCTGTCGAAGAGTTGAATGGATCATACCTCTATCAGCGTAAGATTGAAGTCGTTCCTGCCCAGTCGGAAGGTGAAGCAACTTCTCGCAAACCTAAGCACCTCCAAAGTGATTCACAGCAATCTAAATCTATATCAAAAGCATCAAAAAAGTCCAAAAAGAAGCGTGATAAGAAGAAAGGCTCCTCTTTATCGGATACTGGTCGTTTATATGTTTGTAATATCCCATATACTGCATCTGACGAGGATATTGAAGATATCTTCTGTAAATTCGGTGCTATATCAAATATTCATACTCCACGTCGCTCAGAGACCGGATTAAATGAAGGATACGCTTTTGTACAGTTTATGTTACCTGAACATGCTTCAACTGCCATCAAGGAGCTCGACGGATCAATTGTGATGGGAAGAAAGCTCTGTGTCTCACTAAGTGAGGTCAAAGAAGGTGAGACTGATGACAGCTTACTCAATAAGTCATTATCTTTCAAAGCTAGGAAGAAACAGCTCCAAAAGAAATTAAAATCAACTTCTGAATCATGGAACCCCCTGCATGTGTCCTCTTCCCATGCTGTTGATAGTATAAGTAAGATTGGTGGAATTGATAAAATGGAACTCATTGGTGCGGCCAAAGGATCTCACCAGAACGATGCTGCAGTCAGAGTGGCCATTGCAGAGGCAGAAGAGACTAAAGCAGCACAAAGTTTCCTGGCTTTGCAAGGAATAGATCCGCTTGTGATTGATGAAGCAGCTGAACGTCATGCCAAGACTAAATTAAAACGCAGTAAGACAATTATGTTGGTTAAAAATGTCCCCCCCTCCGTCGCATCGTCAGAGTTAACTTCACTGTTCGAATCCTACGGTTCTATCATTCGTCTCTGCATGTCACCAAACAATGCCATTGGAGTGGTTGAATATACTGAACCCAAGGAAGCTTCTCAAGCCTTTTCTCGTCTCCTCTTGAGAAAGTTGGGAAAGACTCACACTCCGCTCTATCTTGAGTATGTTCCTGTGAATGCTATCGTCGGTGTCGGAGAAGCCATGAAATCTCTGAGAGCTCGAGATGCAGAGATGGGAGAAGGAGGAGAAGGAGATGCTGATGGAGATGGAGAAAAGAAAGATGAGTTTGGTGGAATAATTGCCTCTGCTGATCGGGAACAGAAGATTTCTGTTTATATTAAAAATCTTAATTTCGATACCGATGAAGACGCTCTCGAAACATGTCTAAGAAAGAAAGGGAAAGTGAAAGAAATTCGTGCGGTTGTGATTCAACGCAAGAAAATAACCCCGAAAGGAACCACGAAACCCTTGATGTTATCGGCTGGATATGGTTTTATTGAGTTCCCCAGCGTTGATTCAGCTATTGAATGTGTAAGAAAAGTCAACAAAGGTCTTGTATGCGATGGTCACAGACTCATGGCTGAGCTTAGTCAAAGTGGGAAACATGAGAAGAGAAGAGAGGAAGAGGAAGGTGATGAAGACGCTTCAAAAGAGGGCAAGAAAATAATGGTTAGAAATATCGCTTTTCAAGCAACTTCTAAGGAATTGCGAAAATTATTTACGGCATATGGACAGGTAAAAACTGTCAGAATGCCAAAAAAATATGGTGGTGGCGGTCGAGGCTTTTGTTTTGTTGAGTTCGTTTCTTCTAAAGAGGCTAAAAGAGCATATTATTCGCTTAAACATACACATTTCTATGGTAGACATCTCGTTGTTGAATGGGCTGAGGAAGATTCTGTCGAAAAGGGTAAAAGGAGATTTATTGAATAAAGATATATATAGACAACCATCATTTTGTTGTTATTAGAATGTTCCCTTAGCATTATTCAATCAGAATGATGAGTTACAGATGCTTGGAATTTTAGGGAAAAAATATGCATTTATTTTGATTCATTTTCACTAATAAATAATTATTTTCCATTTTTGAGGAATAATGCTATATAGTTACATGGATTACGTAAGATACAATACAGTATCCAATCAAAAATAGAATAGACCTTCCAAATTGTTGAAGTCTCTTTTTTTCGGCTCCACGTGTATGGCTGAGAAAATTATCGGTCACACCCTTCAAAAAGATCTACCATGCAATGTAAAAATCGAGAACATCTTTCAATATAGCCAAAAAAACATTGTACAGGCGCCAAAGCTCTCTACGCTCAATCTCCAGTGTTTGAGAAGGAGTGGAAAAATGCTTGCCATTTATAAAGCATTTAGAAGAGATGTTAAGGCGATTGAAGACACAACCACTGTTTGGAAGAAAGGCTTTTATCATATCTTTCGTCAATTGAGAACTTCCCTTAAACAGGTCCAAGATTCAGCTATTTCAGTCGTAGATCCATCTGCCCAACCTGATCAAGAGGCTCAAAGTGATGAAATCCGTAACAAGGAAGCCATGCTACGTCAATCCTACAAAGCTTCTCTAATTGAAGCCAAGGAGCTGTACAGTTCAATTATTGTGAACATTATCACAGGATGTGGAATGCTTAAGAAGCGCGGTGGTGGTGTATCTCCCGATAGCTCGTCCCCTCAGTTTACAATTCTAAAACGCCCACCAATTCCGTCTTCAAGGTTAAATTTATTAATTCGACTTCTATGCACATGTTTTGTGTGGTATGGAGATATTTATAGGTATGCTGAGAAGCATTCTATTGATATTTCATCATCATCTCCCTATTCAAACCTTCTCCCTACTTCCTCGACTCAAATATACGCACTTTCTCTGTATTTGGACCCATCATTTGGTGCAGCATTTAATTCCCTCGCCATATCCGATGCCATTTATTCCACATACCGAAAAAGAACAGATTCTCTCATGAAGTCAATTATTGGTCGATCCAGAGTCGCTTCTTTCTCATCTCTCCATAAATATAGACCATCTCAACCCCCTTCTTTCCTATTATTGCGTAACCATGAGTATTCCAGCCCCCTCTCCTGTCTTGTGAACTCTTTCCTTCATGTTAGGGCCCTCTTAGCCTCTTTTCCTTTCCCTCACTCTTTCCACAATCTTACACATACCATGCACGACGCAGCGAAGAAGCTGAGAGATCTCGAGAGACGTGTGAGACTCAAAGCCAAGAGAGCCAAGCTCATTCGTGATAAAGCCGAAGGAAAACCGCTCAAGAATAAGAAAGCAGCCAAGAAGATGAAAGGAGACAAGAAACCACTCTCCTCTTCTTCTCCATCTTCTTCTCTCTCTTCTCCATCTCCCATCACACTTGTTCCCTTCATACTTAACCTCTGTGATCTTGAAACGATGCTCCCTAATTCAACTGATTGTTTACCTTCAATGAGTGAGTTCGACTCCTTCCCATTGTATTTTGACTCTCTGTTCCCGGATGTTGGCTCTATCACGGTCGATGAGAAGTCAAGAGGAGTTAAACATCGTTTCCCAGGTTCATCAAAGTATCTACACGGATTAGTTCAGGAAACCTCTTCTTCTCTCTCACTGTCAGCAGAGCAGGAAGAGGAGGAATCCTTGATTCCAATAAGTGCTTGCTCCTCTTCCTCTTCCTCTTCCTCTTCCTCTTCCTCTTCTTCCTCTTCTTCGCTACACTATTTCAAAGGAATAGCTCTAAAGTATCCTCTTGTGAAAACAATGATACCAGCAATTATTTCTTTATCTGTTTATGAGTGTGTTGAGTTTTGTTCCCTTTTATACAATCCCCAGGCAGGAAGAGCAATGTTAGAGTGGATCAACCAAGAATTCCAACGCTCAAGGGGTATAGAACAGGCCAGATCCACACTGAAAGGCGATCCACAGCTCTCAACAAGTCACACTGGCTATTCTGCGAAAGAAAGAGATTCTGCGAAAGAAAGAGGGAAAGAAAGAGATAGTGATATCCCATTAACAGCTGTCCCGTCATGTAATCTATTAGCTTTATGCCTTAATAGACCATTCGGACAGTTCTCACCAATGTTACACCATCTTTCTCTTTCTGTTCTTTTTACTGCAGATATCATCATTCAAGGAGTTGGATTTGAGTCTTTCTCATGGGCTAAAAATAGATTTCTTTCATTATTGCTTTATAGCGGTCTTTACATGTATTCTAACAGTTGTAGAGATTCCTGTGAGTTGTGGAAAGAACAACAACTCTCCTTAAACCCAGAGCTTTCTAAAACAATTGATATTGATATTAATGTCGATAGATATTATCCTTTCTCAATATACCACCTTGCAGATCCAACCTTTATCTCCTTCCTCTTCTCTTCTCTGTATATCGTGTCTGTTCTGCCTTCCTTCTCAACCTCTACGGAATCTCTCCATCTTGCTGTGTCATTCTTTAGCGAATATGTCTCTGTTCTAAGGGTTATTATAAGTCATATCAACAAGACTCACGTCAAACGTTCCCCTTCAGTTCAAATGTCCCTCCATCATATCTTGAAAGTCGTTGAAACTATCCTCCGTCCACTTGCTCACTGTTCAATGATATTCACAAGTTCCCTGTGTGGTGCCATACGACGTCTCGACAAGGCCAATCGTGATGCTCTACAGGACATTGTACTGTTAATGAGGGAGAAGAAGAGGAGAACTGTAGGAACGACATCGTATGCCTCGACTTCCACCAGATCAGAACCCTCATCATCAGCAGCAGCGATAGTACCTCCAACAACAACAGTTGTTAGTCACGGTAAGCAGTTTATTGTTGAATCCCATGAAGATGATCCCATTGACCGTGATGATGATACTCTTCACTCCTTGTCGATATCTGTATCTCAAGGATTCTCAGCCCCCCTTTCTTCTATTCCTATTGATCTCCAGCGTGATTTACTCATTAGTGATGCGCATCCATCGATTATCGATCCTTCATTTATTTCACAGGCTTCCTCCACAACTTCCTCTTTAACTTCCATCCCAACTTTGTCATCTCAGGGGTCTACTACTATCACAAAACCTCAGGTTCAACCCATCAGTGGCACATCCCCTGTGCCTTCCTCTTCCTCTTCCTCTTCCTCTTCCTCTTCTTCCGTGTCCTCTCCCTTCGTGAAGACAACCCCCAGTTCTCTTCCTCACGTATCCACTGGTCCTCGTTTCCTTCAGCTTCCTCCCCTTTCCTTATTGTGTTCAGAGTGGAGAATTGTTTGTAAAGCTCCGACAGAATCACGAGGAAAAAAATGTAGAGAAATATTACAACAGTGGAACATTAATTGCAAGGAAGAAGGAATCGAGAATCATCATGACATTGACCTTAAACCTGCATCTGTCTCCTCGGATCGTCCACATCTCCATCCCCACCAAGAAGGAGTTGGTCAGGGACACTATACTGAAGATCAACAGGGAGCAAAGAAGACAACTCCATCTCAGCAATCTCATCCATCAAAACAATCAAAGCAACGCTCTAAACCATCATTCACATCACTTGACGATGCCATAGAGGCTCTTAAATTGAATGTATCTTCCCTCGCAGATGTCCATTCCTCCCTTAACTCCCTCCATAAAGTTATATGTGGTGTTTTGTGTGAGTTACGCACCATGACATTGAATGTTTGGGATCAAACCCAACGTGAGAAGGAAACAAAAGCCAAGACAAAGTCTTATACTTCCTCCTCTTCTTCTGCTTCAAGTGGAATGCCAACAGAAGATGCCATATTCCCATCAGAATTCTCTGATGTCGACCAACTCATTCAGTTCCTGTGTGTTTTGGCTGTGTGTAGTCCAATCCATGGAAGGAGTCAGAATCCTTTTGATAGCGTTGATAAGGACCCTGTCATGGCTCGTTTCTCAATACACACGATATTCATTCACTTACTATCATCTCTCTCATCCTTTTGTCTTACACTGGGAGATTTGTCCTCTGATCAGGACTGCGGGAGGCATAAACGGAGTGTGTATACTATGATACGTCTCTTAGAGGAGAGTAGAGATGGTCTCGATATCTCCACTCCCACCTTAAAGCTCTTCACCCATTCTTCCCCTTCCTCGTCGTATGCATCCTTTCCCATGCCGCATCCCATTGAACATATCTTCACCTATGCTCTTTCATCCTTATGGGAGTTATATCTTATGAGTGATTTCTTGATGGAATGGTGTGGAGTCCTTGAGTTGGACACCTCAGATATATTGAAGAAGACATTCAAGACTTCTGCCGCCTCTCAGACATGTCGTTCTCTACTCTCCTCTACTTCTGCCTCTGCTTCTATCTCTCTCGCTTCAGGTGTTGAGCATGATGATCAAACCAAACAACAACAACAAGAGGGAGAGGAAGAAGAGGAAGAAGATGAAGAAGAGGAGGAAGAGGAAGAGGAGAGAGATATTCATTCAACTTTTAACCCATATACTCATGACATGGCCCATTCTTCTTCTGCAATCATCAGTCACCAACATGGTCAAGGAATGTCAATAATGGAGCATCAGGGCAGTCTGTTGTCTTTCAAGGATCAATTTAAGATGGGATCTTACTTTGAGTTTAGCGGACTGGGCTATCGTCATGTCGGCCAGTTCCTCTTGCCTGTCCCATTCAAGGGGATAAAGGCAAGACAAGAATGCGAGAAGGTTGGTCGTTTCGATGAGGGTCGAATTAAAGTGTGGTATGATATGCATGTGATGTGGCAAGGGAAAAAGAAGCTTGCCAGAGAAAACGATGAACAAAATCGGATTATTGACAGAAGATTGAATGGAATGGCTTCAAAGTTGTATGATAAGATGTCCGATGAAATCGATTCATTGAGCGTTATTGTTGAAAGAATTGAAAGCACAAGACAAAAGAAACATTATCAAAAGAAGAAATATGGGAAGAAAAAGACTCATCATTATGAAGGAAAAAAGAAAACACATGAAAAGAAGAAATGAATGAATTTCTTTTTATTATTATTATTTTAATTCCAAAAATACTTAAACAAAGATCATATTCATATAATGTGTTATATTGCGCATATTCTTTGTTCTATTTTTAGACAGATGTTCTATTTTTAGACCGAAAATGAGAACAATATCAGAAAAAGTCTCCTAAAAAAAACCAAGGTCTCAAATTCCAAGTCTCCAGTCAGAAAGAGAAAAAAATCTCAGCAAATATTCAATTAGAATAATATAATATGAATAATTCTGTCAATTATAAATCGAAATTTGTTTATTCCAAAGAAAAAAACTAATATAAATTTTTAAACAATTTTAATTTCCCAACATTTTTTCTTGGCGAACATTTTTTCATATTCTATCTTTTCTAACGTTAATGATTCATAATAATTTGAATTTCTAATTTCACTATTAAACCTTAATCAAAACATTTTAAAGGTTAAAAATATCAATAAATGTATATCCATTAAAGAAAATCAAGGAAAGGAAATTGATTTAATGTTTACGAAAATAATAATAAAAGATTTTTTTAGAAAGAATTTGAATTGAAGTGAGAAGAATGAAGAGAGAATGAAGTCGAAATACAAAGCCATCAAGAGAGACAGACAGAAAGATCGAACGAATTGGATAATAATGAAAAAGATAAATGTTTCAATTTATCAAGCGATCGAATATAAGTAAATAAGAATTAATTATTATCACGATTTTACGATATTATTATTGTTATTTTCTATCATGCTCATATTATATTACAATAACATGAATATATAAAACAAAAGGAATATATTACCAATCTCATCATCTCTGTCATCTCATATCCCATCCTTCCAGCCCTTCGAGTCCCTCTAACCCTTCCATTCCCTCCATTCCCTCCATTCCAAGATCACCCATCTCACCCATCTCAGCACGCATAGCATGTTGTAGCTCTGGAGCTTCAATATGACACTCATCATTGTGGTGTCCTTCCTCTTCCTCGTCCTTTCCATGGTCGTAGGCCTGTTCAAAGGAGCCAACGGAGGAAGAAGGAGAGAAAGGCACATTAAAGGAGTGCATTGGGGCGTGATGAGGCGGGAGAGGATGATGATGTACCCAGCTTAACGTCTGCTCCATAGTTCTTCCATCTCCACTATCACCGTACTGCCCTGGAACAGACCCAGAGGGAGTTCCACTGCCAACAACTCCATGTATCCCATGATGGTGCATTGTTCCATCGAGAAGGCCCTTGTGGTGGACAGGATGAGGCATCGTTAGGGTGCCCAGGGAGTTGATATGAGAAGGAGAAGGAGAAGGGGATGAAGAAGAAGGGAGAGCGTGCATGTGTGGATGTGGGAGAGTTGCATGGGGTGTCATCATAGAGTCTCCGCAGGATCTGAATGAGTCCACAATATCAGGTAAATGGGAGGAAGAAGGGTTTGCAGAAGACACTACACTATCTGGACCAGCACTTATACTTGGATAAGGAACAGATGGAGACCCAGTTCTTGAAGGATGGGAAGAATGTAACATCTGAGGAGCAACTTCATCCTCTGTCTTGACATCACTCATGTGAGAGGACATGTGAGAGGACATGTCAGAGTATGCTTCATGGGGCTTGGGAAGGGCAGGATGTCCACCATAGCCAAAGTCTGCGGGGAGAGAAGGATATGGCAACACAGAGGGAGGTTCATGCTGTTGTTTCTTGTCCCTCAACAGAGCAGAAGCAACCTTGGCAGCAGCAGTGGCAGCAGCGACAGTGGCTTTCTTGTTCTCTTGGCTTGAAGGATTGGACATCTGATGGCTGAGGAAATGTCTTGATATATCGTGGGGAATGGATCCACCAAATCCTTGATGATCAAGACCTGGCAGCAAATGCATTGAATGTACAGAACCTCCAATAGAGGAACCGTCAACACCTTTCTTGTCCATACCATCCATCTCCATCTTCATATCATGACCTTGAACGTAAACACCCATCCGAGGAATAAATCCACCAGAGGAGAGTCGGAGAGTTTTGGACCCATATCATTTCT
>BQXS01012454.1:15920-31591 GCA_024181965.1 Aduncisulcus paluster
ATCGTGGGGAATGGATCCACCAAATCCTTGATGATCAAGACCTGGCAGCAAATGCATTGAATGTACAGAACCTCCAATAGAGGAACCGTCAACACCTTTCTTGTCCATACCATCCATCTCCATCTTCATATCATGACCTTGAACGTAAACACCCATCCGAGGAATAAATCCACCCAGCCCTTTCTTATCGCCATTCCCGCTCTTCATCTTATCCTTGGCATCATTAACCCAGGCCTCCATTTTGACAACATCTTGCTCCTTTAGCTTGGAGAGCAGAGTGCGCACACTTTCACACATCTCATCCTGAACAACAATGTTTGTACCGTGAGCTTCACCGATTTTAAGAAGATAAACACGAACTATTTCAACATTATCGGGATGAGTGGCACATGCAGCGGCTACACGAAAGACCTCAGTGAGTCGACTCCCTCTGAGAGGACCACGAGCCCGAATATTCTTATTAATATGCTTGAGAACATCATCTGCCAAGTCAACATGACAAACATCACAGACAAGACGCCGGACCCATTTCCACTCGGCAGCAGAGATCCTTTGTCTTGGCTGAGGATGCCACATAATAAAGCAGACGTATAAAACGAAATAAACACATGTGTGTCTCAATAGTTGGCAGATTCCACGAGCTTGAATCCTTGCAGGCTCCTCGGAAACGATTGAAGGAGATGGCAAGGGTTGACTCATGACAGTCGAATGGATCATTCCGGGTTCTATAGCTCCCACTGATCCTCCAGAAGCGGGATGGACTGAAGTGGAATGAGCAGTCGAAGAGTGCATAGACATAGAATCATGAGAAGGAGAATCATGATGAGAAGAGAGTGGAGTCTGAATTAGAGTAGGATCAGAGTGAGAAAACGAATCAGAATGACTGGATTGATGCGGGTGACCCGAAACAGAAGGATAAGGACCATATGAAGAAGGATAATATTGATCATATCCACCATATGCCCGATCATATCTTTTGCCTTCATCTTTGTGTTTAATACTCCCTTTTCCAGCTAAAACGGCAACAGCAGCATTAGCAGCATCGACAGTTTTTTCTAAATCTCTCCTAGAGTGATGTTTCATAGGCAACGTCATAATCGGACGAGAATGAGGTTGAACTAAAGCTATTTCCCGAGATCTTTTATCTTTAAGACTTTTTGAACCAGATTTACCGAAATCTCCCTTGTTTCCTTTCGAAATACCTTTTATATCATCAGACTTTTTAACTCGCCCTCGAACAGACTTTGACACCTCCAGAATGAAAGATCTAGAAGTAAAACAGAATGGACACGAAGTAGGTCCACGATGGGAACGTGTCTGTCGATCCATTGTTGTCTTAACAAACAAAAGAAGGTAAATTAAGTATCATATAAAGATATTTTACGCTTTACATGTAAAATTGGTAATTACCCAATATTATTAAGTTCAATTCGGCAAATAAATGAATTTTATTCTCAACCAATAAGGATTTTCTCAATTCTGTTTCTCAGGAGCCAACCAGATTATAAAGATAAATTCCAAAGGATAAAATAAGTTGAATATACCTATTTCATATCGTTAATACGGTCTTTTACCCCTAATATTCAATTAACTTTACTTTATGCTAGACGCTGCAATGAGGGGAATATTCTAAAATAGATGACAAATTATTCAAATTCATGTATGAATAAGAAGAAATATCCAGGTTTTAAACAAATATATATTTTATTTTGAAATTATCTCGTGAACCAAAAATAGACATTGGAGAAACAATCAATCATTCTTCCTTTTGGTCCTGATTTAGTGATAGATTTTAGTATGAGCCGTCCTACCGTCCAAGTTTACAACCAAGCTGGTAAAGTTGTTGCCGAGACTACCCTCCCCGCTGTTTTCTCCGCTCCCATCCGTGCCGATATCGTTCAGTTCACCCACACCCAATTGGCCAAGAACCACCGTCAACCTTACGGTGTTTCCCCTCAAGCTGGTGAGCAGACTTCTGCTGAATCCTGGGGTCCTGGTCGTGCTGTTGCCCGTGTTCCCCGTGTTAAGGCTCACGGTACCGGTGCCGCTGGTTCTGCTGCTTTCGCTAACTTCGCCCGTGGTGGTCGTATGTTTGCCCCTAATCAGACCCTTAGAAGATGGAACAGGAAGGTCAACCTTAACGTTCGTCGTTACGCTGTTGTCAGTGCTGTTGCTGCTTCCAGATGCCCTGCTTTAGTTCAAGCTAGAGGTCACCAGATCAAGCAAGTTAAGGAGATCCCTTGTGTTGTTGACAGCTCTGTTGAGACCATGACCAAGGTTGCTGACGCCATCAGACTCCTCAAGAGAATCGGTGCCTATGCTGATGTTGAGCGTGTTGAAGAGTCCAAGAAGATCCGTGCTGGTCGTGGAACTATGCGTGGTCGTAAGTACAAGCAGGCTGTTGGACCCATGATCGTCTACAGCGAGGACAAGGGTTGTGTTCGTGCTTTCAGAAACCTTCCTGGTGTTGATGTCACTTCTGTTGAGCGTCTTAACCTCCTCCGTCTTGCTCCTGGAGGTCACCTTGGTCGTTTCATCATCTGGACCCAATCTGCTTTTGACCGTCTTGACGAGATCTTCGGAACTCGTACTGAGGCCTCTAAGCAGAAGAATGGCTACCGTCTTCCCTCTAGAATTACTGAGAAGTTAGGTTTCACTCGTGTTCTCCAAGCTGAATCCGTTGCCTCTGTTCTCCGTAGCACTAAGCCCACTAAGGTCATCTACGGTAAGCGTAAGAACCCCCTTGTTAACAAGACTCTTATGCACCGTATCAACCCTTACTACAAGACTCACCTCAAGCAATCTCGCCCTGTTGCCACCAAGGCCGAGTAAGTTTGTTGATTGAGCTTTGATGATGGTATTTTGAATTTATGATTATGAAGGCTAATCTTTCGAGAATAAAAGATATTTCATCATATTTTTGGCCAAATTTATTTTTATAAGACTCCTAATTTTACCCATCAAATAAAATTGATTCCAGCCAAAATCTGAAATTGGTTTTGTCGTTTAATTCGAATAAGCCGCGGGCAAATTAGCATGGTTAAAATATTTTTTGTAAAAGATTCGATCAAATTTATTTATATTACACATCCCACTCATTCATGTGATGATATTACAAAAACAGTTTTAGAAATGAACAATCTCATTGTTCGACTTAAATATATTGCTGCAGGAATTGAAGACCTTGCTCATTATGGTCCTTCTAGAAAGCCTGAAGAAAGAGGTCTCTCTTACGCAACCCCTCCAACAAATCCTGACCCGTATAAGCAAAGAGTTGGAGAAGGTCTTTCCGCTGAAGCCTCCACTCGTTTGATTAGTCAAGTACAAGGGGCATTGAAAATGTATGATCCTTCCCTTGCTGATAGACGTCGTGACACTCTTCCTTCGACTCTTCACAATGCTCTTGATATTATGAAAGGAGCTGTAATGATTGCTTTTCCTCAACTTCTTCCCCCATATGACCCTATAAGTCTTCTTTTGCACACAGAGATGGACTGGGCTGCTGGTCACCAGACTTCAAAAGAGTTGTACAATCCTTCAAGCGATGTTCTGTGGTTTGCATCAAGTGCTTTATCAAGAGATGCCTTATTGGAAGCATACATTGGGCGTAACGATAAAACAACAATTCGTGTAAGACCTGGAAGAAAAGGAAAAGGAGCACCAGCCAAAGAAACTGAAATGAGTGAAGAAAAAAAGCAGATGATGAGTTTCTTTTACAAAAAACAAAAAGAACTTGAAGAATTGGAGAAAGATAAGTCCACTGATTATGCATCAAAGGAATATGCTGATCCCCATGGCATGAAGAAAAACCTTCAAGGTATTGGAGATATCAGATTCCCCAGAAAATAGAATAATTATCGTCAAAACCTCATCATTAACCAAATATAAACATTCTGAGAATTAGATTTGCTCTTTTTAGAGAAGCATGTAAGCACAATCACTTTAGAAAGGATTGAGTTTTTATTTCTCGATATCCTCTTTCAACAAGTAGTAAATTTTGTCAAAATATGTCCTCAAATATATGTATTATTCAAAATTAGTTCACTTTGTTCTCAATTATTGCAATTTTAGTAATGGAGGATTCAAAAACAAAGATTCAAAAATTTTGGTTTTGTTGACATTCGAATTTTGCCTTTCAAATATGATAGAAATACGGATGTTCTCCGAAACTTTCCAAACTTAAACAATATAATCTTTATAATATACCAAAATAGACTGAATACATGTGGTTACGGCATTTTCTTTTTCTTATCCTATTGTTATTCTTCTTTTGTTTAATCAATCACTCTCTATGCGATGACTCATGTTCTTATTCTGGAGGAACTCCTGAAGCAGGGTCTTGTGATGGTCCGATAACTCGATCTATCGCAAAGCGTTCTTCTCTATCTGTTACAAATAGTGATTGTTCTATTGGCCTTGTTCCTTACAAAAAAGATGGAAGCTCAACAATTTTATGTGGTGAATGTGTTCCTGGTACTTCAGGAACCGATTCTGAGAGTACTTGTGCTTTAAACGAATTTTGTACTGATAGTGCATCATGTGAGCATATAAAGTCTCATGAATTATATGGAGCAACCTGTCCATACGATGATATTATTTCTTTTACATCCGATGGTGCTGTTGTTGGTTCATCTTGGTGTGGCACAGGTCTTCGATGTATTCAACATCAATGTGTGGGTTGTGTGGAAGGATCAGTGAATTATACTGGTGGTTGGAGGATGTGCGTACATGGTGAATGGACGACATCTGCTTGGGTTCGGATCACCAAGGATCCAATTGCTCTGGCAGCACCACTCACAATTATACTTTGTTTCTTACTATTTATTCTTCCAGTATCATGTATGGCTTGTGCAAGAAGGAAGAGAGAAAAGATCGAAGGATTATATTTTGAAGGTGAAGAAAGCAGTTATGACGACTCATATTAAGTAAGTCGGTGATTAACAAATCGTCAGATCTTATATTGAACACCGGTTTCTCCTCAAAGAAACAAAACCCATGTTTATTTTAAAATTTTTAATCACCAACCATCATCATTGTCAAAAATTACTCGATTGGGATATATAGGAACATTTTTTTTTGTGAAAGATAGCTAAACTCTCTCAATTTCAAATATTCCAACATTTGTTGTTCAACGCCATAAATATAGATTCTTGACGTTATAAGAACATTCCCAAATGGAATAAATAAAATCATAACCATTCATATCTAGTCAAGAAAATAGCTATAACCAATCCATATTCCATGACGTATCAAATATAAATATATTATCATGAATATTACTCAAATAGAATAATAATACTATCATAAATGATTATTTAGGAATCATTCCAGCAAGAACATAAGCTCCAGCCAAGGCGCCCAGTTGGATCCTAACGTTTCCACCGCCTCCAATAGCTAATTCAATGTTACTGATCTCACTGAGAAGTTTGGCCTTATTTCCCTTTGGAAGACCAGTCTCTCCAACGGTAATATCAGCGAGAGCAGAGATGAGAGACGAGGGAGCGATACTCTCAGTGAAAACGAGATCCTCTAACATTTTTTTGTTTTCAACGACTGCATCAGATCCATATCTCGAATGAGCTGTGAGCAGAGAATTATATATGACTTTAGTTCGAGTGGGAGAGAGTACACCTGAGGTACGATAAACGTCTTCAGCAGTTACTTCACCCTCTTCTTCCTCCTCTTTCTCTCCCTCTCCTTTCTTATCACCGCACACAAATACACTCACACTTTGCAATACATTCAACATTTTACGCATATCTTGTTCAGCTTGATGCAAAAGAGCCTCACATCCACCAGGAGAGATCCGAATACTTTCGTTCTTCACAACAACGTCCAACACACTCCTCAATGATGATACGGGTAAGGGTTTAAACCTGAATCTGGCACATCTTGACTGGATGGCCGGAATGATCTTACTCACATAATTACACATCAAGAAGAATCGAGTATGTTTTGAATACTTCTCCATAATACGACGGAGAGCAAATTGAGCATTACTAGCCAAGTAGTCAGCTTCATCGAGAATGACTATCTTCATTTCAGCCAAAGATGGGTGAATAGTGGTCTGTGAAGTATCAAGAGGATTGGAGCTTTCTGGTGAGGTCGAAGATGTGGTTGGTTTCTTGAGAGTGGGGAAAAACAATTTGCTTGTGGAGGCAAAACTTTTAATTCTTTCTCGAACGACATCAATTCCACATTCGTCGGAAGCATTAAGTTCGAGTATCATTGATTTATACCTCGAGGGACCGAATATTTCTTTACAAATTGCCATAATAGTTGTAGTTTTACCAGTTCCGGGTGGTCCATGGAGAAGCATGTGAGGTAATTCTCCTTTTGACAACATCTGCTTAACTTTAATAAAAAAAGAATATATGAGTAAATTACGAGATATTATAAGTGTAGAATGATTACACATTAAAAAAACAGCTATCAACGTAATGAAAAAACAAGACAATAGAACATACTGGCATGAATAATGGGTTCGTGCGATTTAACGCCAGAAAGAGTATGTGGACGGTATTTTTCAACCCAAGGTAAAGTTTCGGGATTGTGAGTCACCATTATGAAACGAAATTGATTGCAAATCAACAGAAAAAGCTCAATATGACTGCCAGCAACTCAACAAAGAAGAAATATACCACATATTGTTTTTTATTCAGCAGTATTATTTATTTATCTCAATATTTAACTTTCTATCGCATTTTGGGCCAGATAACTCTATCTACGGGAATACTTATAAAACCCCAGCTATGCGGGATAAAATACTAATATTATTGAGATAAAATTATAAATTACTCATTTCTTCCATAAAAATATTTATAATGTCGGAATTAACTCTCCAGACGAAATCAAAAGTTATCTGGAAATATAGATAGCCATATTTGATAGATTATATGTCTTTTAACGTTAAAATGTTTCATAATTAAAAATTTATTTCCCCTTTCCATGTTTATCCTAAAATAGATATCTGAGAAGTTCATACTCACAATTTCCTTATAGAGCCAATTTTGAGCCTATCTAAGTACATATGCCCGCTCGGTACGTGTTTATTTATCCATTATAATCTCTATCTCCTCCAAAATATTTGTTTTATGTCGATTGTATTAACATTTTTTCATTTTTATCCTTCTTATCTCCAATCTCTTGTCTATTTTGATATTTTTTGAACTTTCCTTTTATTATTGTTAATTTTGTTTTTTATCATATCTATTATTTGAATTAGTCTTTACGTCAAAGGTACTTTCCTCGGTTTCCGTCGTTCTCTCTATTCCCAACGTTGTTCTACCTCCTTGATCGGTGTTGAGGGTGTTAAGACCAAGAGCGACGCTCGTTTTTACCTCGGTAAGCGTGTTGCTGTTGTCTACAAGAAGTCCAGCAAATCCGACCAATGTGGTATGATCTGGGGAAAGATTGTTGCCACCCACGGTAACTCTGGTGTTGTTCGTGCTAAGTTCGAGTCCAACCTCAACCCCCGTTGGATGGGACGTACCGTCCGTGTCATGATGTACCCATACAAGGCATAAATAAATAAAGTGACATAGACTTCATCATTTAGGTTATTATTTTGCAAATAAAATCAAAAATATTTATTTTCATCATTAATATACCGGGAAAAAGCAATATTGTCCCATTATCAATACTGCTGATCAAGGGTCACTCAGGACCACTATCCCAAAAATTATTGCATTAACATTGAGTATAAACCAAATCATATTATTCATTCTTTGAATTTCCGAGATAAGGGTAATTTTTATCGATACTAGAACCTTTCATCTTCATCATCCAAATTGTCATTGGAACAGCAAAAAGAACGGTCATTACTGCAATAATGGTCTGTTGAAGCACAGGACCATTCATATAAGTGTGGGTGTCATCATTATCGGCATCAGAGATGAAAGAAATTGTAACCTTTCTTTCACCCTTAATAAGATCATTTCTAACTCCTCCAGCACCAACAACAATAGTGGTAATATCAGATTCATTATCGTTAGCAGCCAAAATACTCTCAATTTCTTGAGGTGAAGATATTGATTGATACTGAATGGATGGACTATTTATACCAAAAGAAAGTCTCTGCATCATTGATTCGGGCTGTTGGATAGAGATTACACTGCTATTATATTGCCAAATTTGAGAATCAAAGCCAATGGATAATTGACCATATGTATCTTTATCAAGTTTGTTAATTTGGATTATTTTAATATCACTCAAATCGGTATCATGAATCAAACACTCAAAAATATCTGTCATATGCTGAAAATCTTCCTTTGGAAAACATGAGAGAGCACTTTCATTCGATGACTTCAAAAATATGGGTGTGACAAAAGGGATCTTTTGGCATTGCACACAAATCAATACCAAAGCAGAAAATAAAACAAACCTTACAATTGGATTCATGGAATTGGGATTGTTGTGTCAAAGATGGGGATGTCGTGGTTTGAGAGATCCTACAAATGGATGATTTATTCAAGAAAGATTAAATAAAAATATAAAACACCGAAATTATTTTCAAATCTTTTATATTGTGAAGCAGGACACTCAATTCTATGAATTTTCGCAGTTTTTCTCAAGACTATATTTTGGGCATTGGGCGTCAGGTAGAAGCTGCCTCCCTTTGTCACACATAGAAGAAAAGTATGTTATTATTTTAAAGTAATTATCGGGTCCATTTCATTTTGAGAGTTTCTTACATTATATTTTCTTTCTTTTACCTCACAGATGGGTCAATCCCTTAGTAAGCTGTTTTCTTCTTTCTTTGGAAAGAAGGAGTTCAGAATTGTTATGGTTGGTCTTGATGCTGCAGGAAAGTATGTTTATTAATTTCCTTATCTCATTATTTTTACACAGTTTTTTAAATTTTCTAATATTTTCTTTCAAAACCAATTTAAAATCATAGGACCACTATCTTGTACAAATTGAAGCTTGGAGATATCGTTACCACTATCCCAACCATTGGTTTTAACGTTGAAACAGTTGAATACCGTAAGATTAACTTCACCGTTTGGGATGTCGGGGGTCAGCACAAGATCAGACCTCTCTGGCGTCACTACTACCAGGGTGCCAACGCTATCATTTACGTTGTTGACTCTAACGATCGTGATCCTGAACGTCTTGAGGAAGCCCGTGAGGAGCTTCACCGTATGCTTGCCGAAGAAGACCTTCGTGAGGCTTGCCTTTTGGTGTTCGCCAACAAGCAGGATCTTCCTAACGCTCTTTCCCCTGAGGATCTTGCCAAGCATCTTCAAATTTACGAAATCCGTGGAGAACGCCCAGTTTACATGCAAGCTGCCTGTGCCAAGACTGGAGAGGGTCTTTACCAAGGTTTCGACTGGTTGAGAGATCAATTGATGAAGAAGAAGAAGTAATTCTGAATATAATATTTAGGTGTGAAATTTGACTTTTATATATTGGATGAAAATAAACAGCTGTTATCGTTAAGGATTCAAATCAAATTCATGATATTAATTGTGGACATTTTGTTATTTATACGATTTTAAAATAATAAACCATAAGTTCTGTCATTTCTGTTCAGAACTTCATTTTCTCTGTTTTCTCGACACCATCTTGAAGAATTGGTTTTTTCTATTTGTTTTCATTCTTTTTAGTCTCTTGTGATGCCCATTTCTTCAAAGGATTTTGATAGATTTTCTAAAGTTGCATTTCTATGTAACTTGGAGCATGGATGGGAAGATGATCTTCCAATTCATTCTTTGTTGGCCAAAAAGCAAATTAAGATTTTGTTTAATGCTCGTTCTCTTATTGATTCAAAGAGATTCCAAAATATTATCTTCGCCTTTTCTTCTCCCGATATTGAGAGGTTGTGTAAATCGTTGAAACAACATCAATCGGAATTGTATTTTGCCTTATTTTATACTAAACAGCAATTTTCACAATATTTAGAAGTTCCTGCGTCTAATATTGTTATCACAGCAGCTCCTTTGATTGACGATCGGGATGACCATCCAGAATTGCTTAATTTATATCAAAATCGCTATTTTGTTGGCGCTATGCTTCAATACTTAAAAGAAATTCTTTCCAATTGTATCGGAGATGATTGCTATCGTGTTGTTTCCTGTACTTCATTAAATATGCACTCAAAAAAATCTTGTTTGAAATTCGAAGTTATTTTTCGATCAAGAATAGCAGCCCTTCTTTGTTCTATGATTGATGGATTCTTTCTTCGGCTCAATCTCTCAAATTATATTTTGCCTTATTTTATACTAAACAGCAATTTTCACAATATTTAGAAGTTCCTGCGTCTAATATTGTTATCACAGCAGCTCCTTTGATTGACGATCGGGATGACCATCCAGAATTGCTTAATTTATATCAAAATCGATATTTTGTTGGCGCTATGCTTCAATACTTAAAAGAAATTCTTTCCAATTGTATCGGAGATGATTGCTATCGTGTTGTTTCCTGTACTTCATTAAATATGCACTCAAAAAAATCTTGTTTGAAATTCGAAGTTATTTTTCGATCAAGAATAGCAGCCCTTCTTTGTTCTATGATTGATGGATTCTTTCTTCGGCTCAATCTCTCAAATTATATTTTGCCTTCAAATCCTACTGAAAAGGATTTGAAAGATATTCCACCTGTCACTAACTGTGATGTTATATTATACGCCTCTTGGTTTGTTTCTGACACGGAGGAACTCCCATCTGATGATTGTGTTATCGTTCATGTAAATAAGGCAATGTTGCAAGATTCGGGCGGAGTTTTGACGTCGTTCCGCATTAGAATGATTCTAGAAAAAATGTTTGGTCGGATTAAAACATGGAATTGGCGAAATGCTCACTTGAAATGGTGTAATGGGACCATTTCATTTGTATCCTCAACATCTGCCACGAAAGCCATTAAATATGGCAATCTAAAAGTTACAAAACAGTATAGTATTCCCCTATGCCCATATCAAAAGAAACATACTCAACACATTCCCCTATCTGTTGCTGTTGGTCCAGATATCCCTATTGGCACAACATCTGGCGGCTCTGAGCATTCTCACCATCACTCAGGCCATTCCTCCAGCCACCAGCATTCAAGCCATCGCTCCACTTCCTCCCGACACATCGGATACGGTCTTCCACATCCAGAATTGACTCATGAACCTCCAAAGATACCTCTTGCTTCAACCGAAGAGAAAATAGATACCTTCCATCCTATTCTGATATCCCACACTCCAGATTTCCACTCAACTTCTACTCAACCCGATCCAGATAAACCCATTGGCAACATTGATTCCGGGAGCTCCATTTTCTCTTGTTCCGTCACTGGCTCAGATTCCCCTCAAGGTGCTCAGATTCCACATTCGGAATCCTCGACATCCCTTGCCTCCAGTGATCACCATGGATCCTTCATATTCCCCTCAACTTCAATATATATTCCAAAGCAGGATGATATGACCTTGTGTCCCGTCTGCAAATCTCCCTCGTGTGCTCATCTCTTGCACCCCATCTGGGCAATGCGACAAGATATGGCTGCAATTGAGGAGAGAGTCTTTGGTATCCTGGGTTCCGTATATCCTATTTGCCAACAAGTTGAAAAAGAACTTTCATCTAAAACAGTTTCCAAAGAGAAGCGTTGGAAGAAATAATTTATTAATCGATTAAAATGAAAATTATGATATATGATTCCCCATTCCAATCTCTATTATTTTTAATGTTACACGTTGTTAATTCTCAGCTCGAAATGTTCTGAAAATTGCAATTTCCCCCGAGAAGATCCTGCCTTTACGTTCCAATGTTCCTTTCTCTCTTCTCACACGTTTATCCGTCTTAAGTATGCTATTCTATCATTTATATATATATTTATATATTTTATGATACTTGATTTTTTTCTAAATCTTTTCCGTCTGTAATTTTGATATTTTATTTTGTTAGTGTCATTTTCTTTTTGAAAAAGTGAATGTTTGTGTTCTATTTAATTTGTTATATTGTAACCATTCACTTTCAGCCCGAAAGCTGAGCATTTAATTTTTGTTTTTGTTTTTTTCATTAATATGAGCATGACACATAATATGGAGGTAAGCCATTTAAATATTCCTATCAGTTTTAGTTTAAATATTTTGACTTAATCATACTTAAATGGTAATACAGCTCGTTTTTTTTTATATACCATTTTAGAGTCAATATTTATAATTTTTTTCTTTCATTTCTGTTTAAATAATACCTATAATCAAAGGAGAAATAAACCATAAAAGGTAAGATAACGCTATAATATTATGATATTTGTTTTGAAAACGATGTGATCCGTTTCATACAGCAATAGTCACTTGAACAAACTATACGCATATTATTACAAATATTCATGAATAATATCGTTAATATTAGCAGATATCTCGTAATAGTTACTATTGACAGCTATAAAATTTGACAGTTTGAAATCAACAGAATAATAAACAAAAAGAATATAATGGTTTCAAATTTCATTTATACATTGAACAAAAATAGAAAATCCATCGAAATAATTCGTAGTTGATTCAAATCTAGTTGTGGTTGGAGGGCAAGATGCGTTTTGTCTTTTGTAATCAATTCATTTTGACAACAGTTTTTAAAGTGTTTTTGCGGAAATAAAAATGAGACGCATTTTAAAATAGAATAATTTTTACAACAAATTTTACTCCAAATAATTTTTCTTTCTTCTTCATTTGCCACGTTGATCCAAAAACTTGACAAAAAATAGGCATAATAATTTATAACAATCGAATAAAGTACAAGGAATCCAAATTTTCACTCTGATGGCAGTATATCCTTACATAATTGGATATAATCGATTGAACCGTCTCTTCTCTTCTTGATCAACTCAACAAGAGTATCGAATTCTTTAGGACTCAAGCAAGATCCAAAGAACTCAGCAAAGGTATCTTCTTTAATCTTTCCACCCTCACGCTGAGCAATTTGCCTGAAAACATTCAAATAATCTTGGGGTGTCTCGAGACAAGGCACAAGAGTCGAGCAAACGTCAACAAACTCATTAAACTCAATCTTTCCGCTGCCATCTTTGTCCATTTTCTTGAATGTGTCCCAAACCATCTCATCCGTCACATCGTTTCCAAGGGCAGATAAAAGAGTCTTGATCTCACTAACACTCAAATCGCCACTTCCATCGGCATCAAAGTATCTAAACACACTTTGGAGCTCAGAAAATCTTTCAACACTGACTCCGTAAGACATAACAAGTTCTTTTTCTTCTTCCATTTTCTCTTCAACTGAAATAATTGTCCTTTCAAGGCCTTGCATGGCATCTTCTAAAACAGACGAATGACATGGTGGAAGAGTCTCGACAACATCCTGGACCTCTTCCAAAAGAACCTTTTTGGACACAAGTTCGTTCTCTTTGACTCTCTCCGCACACCGATGTAAATGCATTCCACTCTCCATCTGTTCAGTACTATCTGCGAGTAGAGCAATCTGCTTGTCAAGAGATGCTGTCAACTGTCTCTCAACCTTCCCTTCTTCATCGCAGAAGGCTGAGTTGAATGAGAATAAATTGGAATGAAGCTGTGAATAATCGACTGGGTTGAGAATTGAATCTCTTCTGGCAAGGGTTTGGATACTGACTTTTCCCACGGCACTCTCAATACTCCTATTGTGAGGATAATATAATTTGAATGGAATATCCTTGTCAATTTCAATGTAAGGACAAGAGAAAGCCGGGACAATCGATGTGGAAGAAGCTGTGAAATCAACATCATCGTGTATCTCCTCTTCACTAAATACAACACATTCGCTAACGGCAGTACTGAGAATGTGTTGAACATGGAATTGGGTTCCAAAACGAAGAGAATCGACAACAGACGGACCACATTCGCGCATCAAGAGAGACCAAACATCATGTGAGGGGGCAGTTTGAGTGGCATAAGATGCCGACGGTTTGAATTCTTGAAGTTTCCTCTCATATTTCTGCAAATCTCCAATGTCGTCCTCCTTTTTGTTCATGACCTTGATTTCAGGTGTTGGATCTTTCAGGACAGATGTGAGAGTGTGAGTATTGATGTTATTCACAGCACTAGCACACATTTCAGAGATCATCTGCATACCGACGACCACTCCATCAGCCTTACATTGGTTGTTTATAATACGAGTATCACGATCAACGAATTTCAATAAATCAGAGGCAGGGGGGAGATCCAAGAAAATACGATCAATCAATGCATTCCAGTTCTTCACAGTGTTACGAAGAGCAAGCAAAAGAACATAGAAATGATCAGGCTGAAGGAATCGAGCAAGTGGAACAAAGAATGAGTGTTGTTGCTTCCCAGGTTTGTCAAGTCCCTCTCCAGATCCATCAAGCATTGAGACACTCATGGCACTCTTGGTCATTGATGTAGATCCAGCGATGAATGGTGAGGCTATGATTCCAGCACCGACAGCCACAGTACCTCTACGCATGGTATCCATATGGAGTTTATCATGAAGAGACAGAGCAAATGGATCCACAACCATGCCTCCCTCATTCATTGCTTTCTCCTCAGCTTTGGCAACATCTCCATCCTCGCCCAATAAAGTACAAACAGAGTTGAAATCATCAACAATGTCAGATAACACAGTGGCCTTGAAATTGACCTCAGTGACAAGTTGAGAAACTCTCATCCATACAGCTACTGCTGCATCCCGTGAAGAGAAGAAGACTACCTCACGATCTTCACGCATACGACGCACATTCACAGCTTTGTTCTTTGAATCACGTTCCATGGCAGTCGCAAGGAGTTCAGGACCATTGCGGACATAAGTACGTACGAACTCATCAATAAACTGATTGGAGCGATCAATAAATGTATCGAATGTTTCAATTTCACTTGGAATACTTGTCTTGTTCCCTGTGAGGAATCTAGACTTCAACAAAAGATTGGCACTGGCATCTGTCTGTTGTAAACTGTCTAAAATACTCTCACACTCACACACGAGGGAAACAACAGTGTCCCACAGATGTGAGTTAGTCGAGGAAGCATTTGAAGGACCAACGACAACTCCACGACGGTCATGATCACCCAATAGACGCTTTAGATCCTTCTCTCTGGCACGGGTGACAGTATCATTACTCAAGGGAGTGGGAACAGTGGGTAACGAAGGAGCTGGAGAGTCAGGATCGATTGTACGGATACCCATGGCACTAAGTTGAGCACAAGAAACAGCGACAGACTCAAGAACATCGAATACGTCATTGGTTTGTGCAATGAAGCTTGGGAGGGACTCAAGAGAAGCTCTCAGGGCAGAGATAATGGAGTTCTTGGCGGAGGAAAGAGTGCTGAACGATGGGGTAGGTGGTAATGGAGCACTTGTAAGTTCACGAGCTTGTTGGATATGCGTAGGAATAGTTGGGTGAGAGATGGAAGAACGTGGTGTTTGTCCTGAACGAGCAGGGTGTCCAGCGAAACGACGACTCATACGCTGGGAAGAAGCCAAACTCTTCCCACCCCTGCCAGATGTGACACCACGACTTGATAACCTTGAGGAGAAACGTGTACGTCCTCTCTTTCCATCAGTATGTTCACTGTCGACCGTAGCAGACATCTCTCTTTCAGTGGTTTCTTCTACAGAATCTTCACCATAGTTGTAGGCATCGGCTCTGACAATAGGTTCAACTCTAGCTCCACCTTTCTTCTTGATAACAATTTCACCCTCAGATGCGAGATTCTTGACTCTTTCCATCTCTTCCTCTTCCACCCT
>BQXS01012457.1:26736-37425 GCA_024181965.1 Aduncisulcus paluster
CAATATGAGTGTGGACAGAAGTAAGGATATTTCATGCTTAAATTATTTTTGCACAGCATTTTATTCATTTTATTTATTTTTGATATTTTTATTATATTATATATTGGATACTTCCAGTTTCTAGTTTGAAATTCTGTCGCTCACGAGCTTTGCGAGGTTCATGCGTTCATCGTTTGAAAGCACAATATTTGGAATAGTGCGATATAAAATTTTGGATAGTATTGCAATTGTCCGTTGTTGACATCAAAGGATCGAAAAGTCGCCATTTGGATGGCATCATGACATATCCTTGGAGATACAATGGGATAAAATAATACTTTTTTTCTTCCACATGTTCATTTTATTCCCGTCTACCTTGGAGATATTGCCAACATGGCTTTCTTTTTGAGAGCTTTCGATTTTCTTTCGATTAGCTAAGATCTGAAATAATATCATCTTTCACGAACTTATATGAGCTTTGAGGGTTGGGTTTAAGATTTTTCAAATGTATTCAAAGATCGACACAGATTCTGCTTTTATTGAATATCGTATCGATTCATTGCTTCATTGCTTCATTTCTTGTATTGGTGAGACTATGATGCGTTAGAAGTCGTTATGTGACAACATCTTAAGAACAAATCAACCAATCACCCCGATCTATTTTGAAATATATATTATATAAATATATATTATAAAATATATTATATATATAGAAATTTTAAGTAGTTGGATCAAAACCCTTGTTGATGACTCACTGCGATATTAATGCTTATCATGTAAATCAGGGTTAAATTGACTGTTATAGAGGAGTTGATTAATTAAGGAAATATTTTATCGATGGTTTTTTTAATTTTCTCCTTGTCATCTTTGGAAAGTGAAAATGAATATTTTACACGGAAAGATGGGAGAGACTTCAACGTCTCAGCAAGAGAAAACGAGATATCTGTTGTTTGAGGGGCCGTTGTTTTCGAAGTTGTCAAGGAAGGTATTTCTGTTTCTTTTAATTTGCTAGCCAAAGTTCCTGTTTTTTTCTTTTTATATTGACGACTTTTGGGCTTATTTTTCACCTTTTTGACCGGTTTTTTGTCTCGTTTTGATGATGATTTGCTTCTTTCTTTTGATTTGAACTGTTCGACCCAACGGGGAAAATCTCTTGAGAATTCCTTGAATCTGAACATTCCAACCTTATTTTTGCCATCAATAGAGATGGTTCTTGTCACATCACTCAGCTTTATCCATATTGCTTTTGTTATCTCTTTTTTCTGGATAGAAATAACATCGGAGGTTGTAATAGGTAAATGAACGGGAACTACGTATTCAATATATGTTTTTTTATCGGAATAATCATAGTCAAGTACCATGTCTGAGTTAATTGTGATGTCAAGTTCTTCTTTTATCTCTCTAATACAAGCATCGAGTACACTCTCATTTTGATGGAATTTCCCACCTGGAAGGGAGTAATTTCCAGAAGATACATCCTGAACAGCGAGAACATGCTCTAAATCTCTATCGAATAAAGCACAAACAATCCTTGGAATTCTTTTTTTGTAAGACACTTGAATGGAAATATATGATTTGATAGGGATATCATGGAGCTCTAAGAGTCGTTCGGCAACCTTAGATGGGATCTTTCGGCCTTCATGAATAAAGTTACAAGCATGATCCAGGAAGGATCGAGAAAATCTCCATTTATCTTTTTCATTTGGGGTTATAGAAGAGTCATCTTGGGGTATTAATGTATCAGAATCTGAATAATCATCGTTAAATTTAAAGAATAAACGAGTGGAAATCGTATAAATGAGTCGTGGAATAGCTAGTTCATCACTGGATAAATCAAACAAATCTTGGAGCAATTCCCAGAAGACTTCTTCTTCAGATAACTCATCTTCACTCATTTTTATCCTTTATATTTTCTCCAAGCTCACAAAAGAAGAAACTTCACAATAATTGATCATCCAAAAATAAAAGTAGCCAACAAAGCGAAAAAAAATAATTTATTTATTCAACTGCATCATTAAAATACTTAAATAATGATGAAAATGGCGTTGGGAAAGCCACAGATGATTTAGATACCTTTTCCACGGTTTTACCGGCAAATTTGAAAGATTTAAGAATGTCAGAGGTTGTTAAACCAATGGAATACTTATGATAAGTTAATACTGCCGCAATACTCACTAATATCGATGCACAGGCCAATCCTCCAAATCTTTTTGAAATCTCGTCAGGAAATACATCTTGTCTCACTTTAATTGCATTTAAAGATGCTAAAACCGTTGAAACAGCACCAGCGATGATATCTCCCTGACCAGCTGCCCGACAAGGACTCTTCAATGAATAAACAGGTTTACAAACAATTTCAAAGTCACGATCGTGAGCTATCATTTGTTCAAGTGAAGGGACTGGCTGTTTTGGCTGCTTTGATGGTGTTCTACAAACGGGTGAATCCGAAACAGAAGGGGCAGTTGACTTAGTAGCAGAAAATTTGACAGGTTCCTTAACGCAAACTATATCAATTGCTCCTTTTGATAAAATTGAACAATTTGTCAGTTTACATAACTTTGTGATCAAGGAACAAGCATCTTTCAACCGATCATCCAAAGAACTTAAGATTTCGGCATCACCTGATGTTGAAACGGCTTGTGAAAGAGAAAAGGTTTGAGATGAAATGTTCATAAATTCCTTGAAGATATCTTCAACTGATCGTTTTTTATGGTCATCTTTTCGAATCTCGTCACTTTCAAATATTTTTGAAACAATACAGAGGGCCAATAATTCCCTAAAATTAGGAGTTAACGTGATATCAACGTTTTTAATTGGGAATTCAAGCCAACCGTCTCGGACCATGTCGCATAAGAGAGTGATACCATCTCCATCCACAACCATGGGAATTCTTTTATGCTGGGCCACTTTCATACATGTATATAACATTACTTTTGCCGCTAAAGATCTTCCCAAACCAGAGCCAATAGATAACGCATTGACACGAAGGGCATTGATAGTCGGATATACTCTCGATGACAAACCGAAAAAGTCGGAACTTGATATTCCACTTTCTTGAAATTCGAATTCTCTAGCAATTTCATATAGTTTTTTCATCTCAATGACAACGGCGTCAGGACATAACATTCGGATGGGATTTGGATTAGATAGACACAATACATAGGCATAATCACATCCTAAAAATAAAGACGATAATGCAGCAAAGGAAGGTGCTCCTATATATTCATCACAACCGCCAATAAAAGCAATTCTTCCTGAACTCCCTTTATGAAGCTTCTCTGGGGATTCAAAAGGTTTTACGAATGTTTTAATGAATAAAGAAACACTTTCTTGAAAAGTTAACATAAGATAAACTTGTACAGTAGTCAAATCGAAAAGAAAATCGTGAATGAACGGTATGGTGGAAGGTCAACATTGAATTCTGATAAAAATGTTCATTGATACGTAATAATTTTATTTAACCTTATTTTGAACGTTTAAGCACTAGTGGCGGGCAGAAAAAGGAAAAAATCCATACAACATGATCCACTGGCCTATGTAATGCAAATTAAATAATTCATGCTTCTATATTTAATAATGAATAACATATTTGAAAATTCAAATATGCCATCCAAGGAATCAATTGAAAATCGAAAATGCGTTAATTGACAAATAGAGCCTTTTGTCAACCAGTTATCACCTTAATTGGATATATCTGTCACTTTTTAACAAATTGACCATTTCTTTTTGCGAAATTTACTATAAAAGAATTGTTGACTGTCATAATTTTTGATGGGCATCGCTACCAAGACCTCAAAACTCATTTTTAAGTATCATTTGATACTTATTATCATTTTTACTGTACTTACAGTTGGTTTAATTCCATTGATCTTTCTATATATTGGTAATACCAACTTGGATATGTTACCCCCAACTGGAACTCCCGCATATGATGGACATATCATCTCTGAAGAGTATTTTCCCATTCCATTTGATTTCTCTACGCATGTTCTTCTTGTTAATGCTCTTGATGGACAAGGAGTTCTGAATGATGATGTTCAAATATTTTTGGATAATGTTTATAATACTCTTCTGGAGAAAATTGGAGATAACCTTCAGGCATTCGACAATTATTGGACTCTTGATGAGGAAGGAGCAACATTTGTTGCTTCTGGATTGCTATCCGACCCAAACGATCCCAATGCTTCACAAGCTATGATTACAAACGTTACAATTGGAAATGATGCGATGAGTGCAAAAGATTTCAAATCTCTCGCTGTTTCTATGGCTCCAAATTTCTTGGATAGTTCTTATTTTGTTGGAACTATTGGGAACAAGGAAATGTGGTCAGCTTCTGGCGATAGTGTGACCCACGATCTCTTAATCCTTGTTGCATTGACTCTTCCATTGGCATTTATTGTATTTGGAATCTATTTCAAGTCTCTTCGAATGATTCTCCTTCCTCTTATCACCGTGGTTATGTGTGCATGTCTTGCATTTGCTCTTTCTTACTTTGTCACATTCTTCATCGATGTTCTTATGTATGCGCCTGGAATCCAAGCTGCCATGATATTTGCTGTGTCTATTGACTACAATATCTTCCTTATTCAACGTTTCATGCAAGAACTCCAGAAAGGTTACAGTATTGGACATTCTCTGTGGCAATGTATCACCTTGGCTGGGAAAGTGGTATTTTATTCTGGAATTTGTCTGGTCTTAACTTTCCTCATGATGTTCGTCTTTCCTCTTCCTCTTTTCCTTTCGTTGGGTGTTGTAACGGCCTTGAGTATCTGTGTTTGTGTGGTTGTGACCATATTCCTTGTTCCTTCCATAATTGTGGCATCTCCTTACTTCTTCTCTCGCTTCTCTTGGAGCTCGAAGGCACCTACACCGATTACCGTTGACTCTGATCCAAAATGGATGAAAAAAGCACTAAAAAAAGTTTCTGAGAGAGAAGCAGCAAGACAGGAGAAAGTCAGGCGCAAAGAACAGGAGAAAAAGGACAAGAGTGCCGGTGAGACTGTCCCATTGCTAAGCTCTGACAATACTGAGGATCTTTCTAAAAATATCGTTGATGAGAAACATCCAGATGTTAGTCAATCTACTGTTGAGTCTACAGCTCAAAGCAGTGAAACGCCAGAAAAACAACAGACTGATTCCGAACATTCCGATCAGAAATCCAAGACAGCCACAGAACATGAAGTTGTTGCTCATGGTCAAGGCGTAGACAAAGAAAGTCTTAAATGGAGAGTTGTTAAGTTTACAACCCAACCATGGTTCTCTCTTCTAATTATTGGTGTGGCTCTGTTGCTTGCCCTAATCTTTGGCCTTGTATTTATTCCGAAAATGTTCTTAACGTTGGATAACAATTTGGTGATGGACATGTCTGAAAACACTGGACAAACCTTCTCATACATGACTGATGAGTTCTCTGGAGGATTCGTGTTCCCAACTCTTGTCATGGCAATCGCTGATGATGACAGAGGAGAGTCAATGATGGCCGAGGATGTTTGGGATTTGTTGTGGGAGGTTGAGGAAAAGATGGTTGCCATGGCCGCCACTCTCGATGTTTCTGATGTCTTAACATGGGAAGATCTCTCTTCTGCCGCATCTCTTGGGCCTATTCCCATTTCATTCACTGAAGCTGAAGATTTCCTCAATGAGGATTCCAAGTTATACGACACCTCATTGGCAATCAGTTATCGTTATAACTTTAGTGAGATGATGACAGATGCACAGGATGGAGCATTGATCATGACTTTGGCCAATTTCCCTCTTGACGGAAGTGGTGCTTGTGAGTTCATGTATGGTTTATCAGGAAATGATGGGGTGTTCAACGATCCTGATGTCAAAAGTCGCACAGATGAGATGAAAGTGAAGTTATATGCATACAGTAATTACACAGATTGTTGTTCATCGAAGGATGCCATCAACAATGACTTTGTGTGGGTGGCTGCTGTGATTTTGGGCGTGGTTGGTATTGTTACAAGCCTCTTATTCCAATCCGTTTTGTGTTTCTTGTTCACATTGGTGGCCTTTGGAACAGTTTTAAGCTGTGTATATGGGATATCTGTTATCATTTTCCCCCAAGTTTACTGGATTGTTCCTGCGTTTGTATTCTCTCTCCAAGTTGGGTTTGTGTGTGATTATTATGTCCTCCAGTTCTCCACCATTAAGGACCTTAGAAGAGCCAAAGTGAAGGATCGTGACTGTGTAAAGCGTGCATTGTACGATATTGGATCGGTTATCCTTGTTGCTGGTCTCGTTATGGGTGTGTCTTTCACGGGACTTTTATTCTCAAATCTGGGAATTATGCTTCAATTGGGTACTTATTTGGTGTTGAATGTTTTGTTTGATTGTTTCTTCGCTGCCATTCTGATTGTTCCCTCTTTACTAAATCTGTTTGGTGCCAGCGTATGGTGGCCCATGAAACTTCCTCCAGCAAAATTCACTGCCCTTCACAATTTCATCGCCGAAGAACTCTTGTCCGAGCCTGATTCAACAAATACTTTGACTGTTCCATCATCTCTTGCTAAAATAGTTGGGCTCAAGGAAGACCATGAAAGCTCTTCTTATGGAGACGAGGAAGAGGAAGAATGAATTTTGTGTATATGTTGAATATATTGGATAAGCAAAACTGTATTTTGAATCTTTTGTGCAATGTGGTATCGAATATTCTTCTGCACTCTTCATATTGCGGATTATTTTGAAATAGAGATCTAAATCATGGATATTTATTGAATATCGTTTTTTTTCTTTGTATTGTATTGAAGTTGGACAATTTTTTTTCGATTCACATTTTATTATGAATGACATTTATTGAATGTAATGATTCTAATTGGTGATTGTGGGGGGGTTACTTTTCATTTGGACATTGGAAGCCATGTTTTTTTGAATATTTTTGATTGTTTACGTTCCTCTTTTTTCTAATTCATTGATAGAATAGCGAAAAACGGTGATTTTTCAATAAAATATTTCACGATTTTTACAAGTCAAACAATGTCGATGATTTCGTCGGCATCAACGTGCCTTTGAGATCCAGATAAAGAGAATTCATTACTTCCGATCGCAGACCTTCCCAACAATCTTGTGGCTTCATCTTGTTCGCAGGAAGAGAAAGAAAATGTTGGAATGGATGATGAAGGAATCACAGGAGAATGTCTCTTTTCTTCAGACTGACTCCTTGATGATCCTCCTTCGGTTGTAGACGGCATTGGACCGGTAGAATTATCGGTTTGGGAAGCAGACAAAGAATTATCTGCGAATCTTCTTCTCCTTCTTGTTCTAACTTCCATTTTAACATGTTTTGGACAATCTGTCGTGACTTCCTTCCTAAACGATTGTATTTCAGCCTTGAAAGCATCCAATTCTGATATTTTGGAATGCGATATTGATCCAACTTTTTGTGAGTGAGATCCAGAAATAGACTCGCCATACTGAGAAACTCCGGCACTCGAGAGGCATGGGAGAGAAGAAGGAAGTGAGGAAGAGGAAGAGGAAGAAGAGGAAGAGGAAGAAGAAGAGGAAGAGGAAGAGGAAGAAGAGGAAAGAGGAGATCCATAAGAAACAGAGTAAGAATCTGTTCCTTTCCCTTTTTTCTTTCTATCGCTCAGTGACTTTGTTTTCTTTGTTGAAATGTCAGATGGTGTTATAGAAAGACATTCTTCGCCTATTCCACCACAGGCTCCATCAATTGACAATAATTCCAAGCCTTTGTCCACACACAATCCAAGAGAAGCCTGGGAAGTTCCTAAAGTGACCCAAACAGGTTCAAAATATTTATAACTGGTATGTCTGGGTCCACACAAACCCATATATCCGCCTTCTTCAGGCCTTGTGATGGGAATATGCGAGGTAGGGTGGAGGTCACATTGGGAAAGTTGAATGGCGATAGAATAATCATGAATAATACTGCCACAAAAGTTCTCAATCGCAGATGGGCCGTATTTACGAATTATACTCCTTAGAGGGGTGGAATTATGAGCTATTTCTGCGGTGGCAGCACTCAAAACCAGCATTTGTGCGATTACACCACCTGATGTCTCACCTGGTCTTGTCCACTCAGATACAGGCCTTGAACCTGTCCATAATAATTCAGAGAAGGCTTCTTTGGCCACTACAGAGGTCACAGAAGATGTCGAAGAACATGGGGAACCAGGAGCATCTCCAGGAGAAATGGGATAGATTGAAAAGGGAAGAATGTTGATCTGTTTCTTCGATAATGGGCAAAACACAACATGGTGAAGGAAAGACAATTCAGCCTGTCTAAATTGGGCATAATATTGGTCTGGGATGGTATATTTCCCTTGTGTTTGAATGATACGAATAAGGTCTTCGGCATCTTCACATGTTCTCATTATGGAAACAACTTTTTTATAGCCAACTTGGGGAATATTGCCAACATAATCACATCCAAATAAAATACATGACTGTAGAAACTTCCTGGGAGAAAACCCAAAGAAATCGTCAACTTTCTTCGCAATTTTATCGTATTGACATAGATCTCCATATCCTTGTTTGTATTTAAACATAACTTGGGGACATCCATACGCTACAAGGTCTGAATCTTCAGTGATCACCAATTCGACATATCTGCTTCGAGCAAGGTAAGCCAATTGTGCATCGGCTTCATATGGGGCAATAATAACTTCAAATCCGGCTTTAACAAGAGCATCTGCAGTCATTTTGACCATATAACGGGACACGTGCACAGAACGCTTAAAATATTCATAATAATTTCTCTGTTTCTTTCTATACATTTCAAGACCAATTTTTCTATTTTCTTGGCGCTTTAACTCTCGTTGCTCATCAGTTTTCCTCTTGGCAGGAAGAGAGCGGCCGTCGAAAACAATGACAGGAATAACGCCAGCAGCTTTCATATCTGACACTTGGTTCAAAACATACTTTACAAACCGATCAGTTGGTTCTCCGAGACACAATGGTTGGGCACACCCAATCAAAGACTTGTGAAGAAACACAAAACCATCAATCGCAATTTTTTTTCCAGCAAAACGTTTTAAGGGGATATTACTTGATATTGCAGGTCTTAAATGCGGTAAAAGTCCTTTAATACCCATATTTTAAATGATTCCGAATACAGGAAAAGGCGGAAAAGAGCATGAAAAACGTTAATCTGGATTAAAATATTGTCTTGCTAATAATAAACCAGAAAAAATTGTATTTTACCAATTTGACGAATAAATAGAATAATATTTTAAGGAATAGTAAATTGAGTAGGCAGATGTGAAACCCCATTTTCCAGCCAACCAGATTTCAATAATTTAGACATTAGAGATCATATCAAAGAGTCAAAATGATAACAACTGATTAATTTATAACATAAAAATTTACTTAAACATATCCAACCTATGTAAAAAGTGAGATCAGCTATTCACTTCGACTAATACTTTCACAAACCCGAACGATCCGTTCCTCGTATTCACTTCTCTCCCGTGAAGGTTGGTATAGACACAGATAAGCTCTTAAAGCAAAATCTAAGAAATTAAACGCAGTATCTGATAATTCATTCACATCGAATTCTTCCGACACTTTGATCTCACGATCTTGACAAAATGCCAAATATGCCTTTTCTACTTCCGACATTCTTTCGATTTTCTCTTTCACGTCGAAGAAATTCTTTGTCAATTCACTTTCAACAATTGATGTTCTTGGCCTCAAAAACCCACCAGATTCGAGCATATTGTAGGCATTAATAAGTATTTTAGTTGGAAGAATTGGCATTGACGAGGGTTCTGAGAAAGTTCCAGCTGTAGCTTCCTCTTCTTTTGTTGAAGATGGTAATCTGCCAACAGTGTCAGATTCCCCACTAGCCCTTGGTTGAACTTTAGCTTCTATTTCTTCTTCGTCCTTTGTTGGTTGCTCTTCTCTAAAAATACGTCTTTCTTCTTCTTCTTTGGCATCCATTTCTTCCATTTGAGTCCACCAAGTCTCAGGAATTGAAATACGATCAAATTTATCCGGATCTTCCATCAAAAGAGCCCTTCCTTTCCGAGCATTGACATGTGATAAACGATTGAGAAGGAAAGCATTTTCACGTGGAAGATAACCAAACGATTCAATCCAACGAGATAGAACATAGGATTGCTCTTCTTTGGCACATTGGTGACATGCATGGGTCTCTGGATTAAAAATACAAGCATTATGGTAGACCAATAATATATCAAAAAGGACTTGTGATGGATGGGCATACAAATCTGAATCTAGATGGTGACGAATGGTGGAATAATCCATCGGATGCTTAACATAATCGAAATACTTCGGGCAACCCATCTTTTCAGGATTTACAGGATTGCTAAACCAAGTGGCTCCCTTTTTGCGTTTTGTAACTGAATTAAAAATACTATTAACAATATCCCACACTGGGTCACTTTTGTCGATGGTTGGAATACCTGTTGGATAAAGCCCATCTTGAATACAACGGGTTTGAAGGGTCTTTTCTCGCTCACGACGGATTTTATCAGGATATTCAATAAAGGGGAGTCCTCCCGGCACACATGATGTTTCGACCAGATCAGGTTTAGTAATTATTTCAGCAGAGGTAGGTGTTTTATCGTCTAGGCTCTCCAATATCTTGTCAATATAATTAATACAAGCATGTACACCTTTTATCTTTCTCTCCACCTTAAATACTGATGCTAAAAAATCAGAGGGGCGTGGTTCACGTTGTTTTTTAACCATATGTTGCCAAAAGGCAATGTTGAACGCAAAATT